>LOJH01009301.1:0-17445 GCA_001685095.1 Ellobius talpinus
TCTCAGATCTTCAGGCAGTCTTTATTTATTAAATACAATTGAAATGCCACTACAGGTCATAAGCCTCAGCAGTTTCTTAGTTACCTCTTCCACACTCTCCATGTTAAGATCACCAACTCAAACTGTAGCGTGACTAATAAAAACCCAGGGATAGGAATTGGGGTTCAAACTGAAGGTCAGAAAAGCAAAAGAGCCACTGGCTTTTACCTCTAACTCTGAAATGGCGATCCTACCTCCAGGAATCTCAGAATGAGACTGTGAGAGCTGCCTCCTTCCGTCTTATAGTCCTCTCTAGTGCTGGGATTAAAGGCGTGCACGCCTACCACCTGGTTTCTATGACAAACTAGTGTGGCTACTGGGATTAAAGGTGTGTGTCACCACTGCCTGGTCTGTAAGGCTGACTAGGGCTGCTTTTTTACTCTCTGATCTTCAGGCAAGTTTTATTTATTAAAATGCAAATGAAATATCATAGAACACCTCTTATAAAGAAAATAATTTAAAATAAAGAGCTTTTTACATAAAGCAATATTTTATGTGATTTTTAACTTAGAATTTTCAGAACAACCCATAAGGTGGGCTGAATATGTAAACAGATCTACACATGTCTTATAGAATTGAAAAATGAAGCTTAGCAAAAATGAATCATCTAAAGTTCCCCAGATAGTAAATGGTACATTCGCACATAATCTTCATTACTTTTAATATTTTATTCACCAATTATTGTCCATAGTGATGTGCATTCCAAAGACATTTTCATTCACGTCTGTTGTGTACCTGTCTGTCCTCGCTCTCACCACAACTTCCTTTCTCCCAACTATCCTCTTACCCCATTTGCTTTCTCCCCCATCCCTCATCTACTTTCATGTCTTATGTGTATAAATAATGTTAGGTATGTATGTACAATGAGGGCTCACAAATGAGGGAAAGTATAGAGGATTTATCTGTCTGTTACCTCACATAATAAGGCAGTTTCCAGATCTCATTCTTTATGGCTGAGTAAAACTCTTGTGCATATATGCTATATTGTCTTCATCCAATCACCTATTGATGGACACATAGGTTGATTCCATAGTTTACCTGTTGTAAGAAGGTCTGCAGTAAACCTGGATGTTCAAGTATCTATGTAGAATGTTGCCTTAGAACCTTTCAGGTATGTGCTTAGATGTGGGTAGCCGAGTCATTCAGTAGTTTTGTTTATTCTCAAAGACTGATCTGAATTTCTTCAAAGTTGTATTTAACTAATCAGACCCTGTTGTGACATTATCAAGGAAAATGTGAATCTGAGAGATAAATCTACAAACAGTTCTGTTTCAAGATGATCTTAACATATAGAAAGAACTGTTGGTTACAGAAAGATCACTTCACCCATTCTCCAAGACCAACTAGGTATCAGTATACTCCCTAGCAGGAGGAGCTGTCACTCAGAACATTTGAAGTCATCCTGCTGCTTGTGGGAAATGTTTTTCCTTAAGAAGTCAAACATTTAAACATATGGAATCTTAAGGGATTTTGTTTTGTTTTCAATTCTTTCACATAAGAGCACTTAATTTTCACATAACTCTTAGACCCAACATCCCAAGAGCCATGGATGGTTCTGTGAATGTAGGATTTTACACCAGTGGCATTTTCATGAGTTTTATTGCTGGGCAGAGAAGACCAGAATGAAATATTTTTCATAAATCTCTGCTTTGTGTTTACACCCATGGGAGAGCTGTTGGCTGTGCATTTTCCGTTTTTACCCAGTAAATATTTCAATTTTAAACATTCACCTAAAGTCAAATTCCCCAGCACTACATTGGGAAACAGCTTCCTTTGGCATTACTTGTTAAACTACTAAGAAGCAATGTTTTGCTTTCTTCTAAATGAAGAAGTTCTCTTACATAATGAAATTATCACATACTCATTTTAGTTAACTGAACTATAATATAGTGAATCAAATTGTAATCTATTGACTGTTATGCTTTTGTTTTATATTGTGTAGGAGCTTTCTTGATATATGATTTTTAAGTTGTGCATTATTCATGAATTAGCTTGTTAAAATGGGTTCCTACACGTGGATTTGAAACATGTGAAGATTGAATGAAACTAGAACTTATTGTCATTGAAATTGTTTATACTAACTTGAATATGTATAATAATTTGCTCTAACCAAAATAGAAATTTCAATTAAGATACGTAACATAGTACTATCTTTTATGAAACCATAGAACTTTACATTTTGAAAGACTTTATGTAGACAAGCTAATTGCGCCTGAAAATATGAAGTGGCCCTTTCCCAGCTGTGCTACAGGATGGTAGCATTGCTTCAGCTTTACGTAGATATCTGAATCTCAGTATAGAGTTTGTGTTCATGCTCAAGCTCACGCACTCATACACCCTATCACACACACTCTCCCTCCTTCACCCCTTGTGTGTGTCTGTCTGTGTCTGTGTGTCTGTGTATGTGTGCATGTATGAAGAAGGCCAGAGGTCAATGTTGGACATCTTAAAGACTACCTTATATTTTGGCTCACTCAGCCTGAAGCTAATCAACCATTTCTTCTTGGCTGCATTGCCAGTGAGCCCCAAGGATCCTTCTGGAACTGTAGGTGAATTCCTCAGTGTACATACAAAGGAGTGAATTCAGGTTCTCCTGCTTGCATACTAAACCATCTCCTTAGGTCCTCAGTCAAGCACCTATTCTGATGTACTCTTTCCTCAAAGGTAGACACATAAAGAAAAAGTAAAAAAGATAGGCAAACACCAAAGGAAGGGAAGGGTGCAGCATTCCTTGCATGGGCCCTCACTGTAACATATATTTGTGATGTCCCAGAGTCTAGATATGTAAGGACTTGTGCTTTGCTCATATTTTGAAACGTTTAGTAAATTACTTAACACTTTGGACTCATTTGCATTGTAAATAAAAACAGTTCCCCCATACTGTTTGACATAGTTAACCCGCCTTTTTCTTTTGTGTTTTGATAGGGATGGAAATGTCTTTAAGTATTTATTTGCTAGACTAAATATATTTTATAACTAGATGACCAATGGTAAAATTGTAATAAATACGATAAATAAATAGAATTCTATACCCCTGAACAAACTTTCTCTCCATCTGGCACCCTACAGAAGTCTTGCTCAGTGATCATGTTACATCTTTGTTCATTCTTATTCCCAAAAACTATTTCATCCAACAGGACTTTCACGTTATTTTTAACATAAGTGTGTACAATGACAAACATTGGATACAGCCTCTAACTAAAGTTCATAAGATGTAGTGTTTTATGTCATTAACATCTTGATCCCGGAAAGAAAAACTGTGCTCTAGAAAATACAGCATTCACAAAAATACGTATGATGACTCATTCGTGAGAGTCTATAAAATTTATGTTCCTAGCTGTCTGCTTAATAAATTATTGTACATTATGTGCCTATAAAATGTTATCCAATTAATTGATTGAGAAATCTACTCTGACAGAGAAATGGGGGACTCTGCTACATTACTTTCTGGGTTTTTTAAAGATTATTAGGAGAGTACTCAAAATTGGTTGCTAATTTTATGTCACATTTTTCTACATTAGTCTAAGGAAATGATACAGTATTTGACTGGAAGAAAAGTTCTATTAAGACCTTTGCAGAAAAAGAAGCCTCACAACTATCAAAAATTTCCAGGAATTTTATCACCAGTTAACTATCTAAAGGGGAAATATAAACTTTGTATAATTTCAACGAGTTATAACCATTTGCCAACAGATAGGCTTAGGTAAGAAAGGAGCAAAAGAGAACATGGCATGGTTTTTCTGATAGGCCTCATTATATAATTTTTATAGCCGAGAAGAATCTAAAGACCTTTGCTTTAAGTGATGGAAATGGTTAGAGCTCTCTACATATCATTTTATTCTCTAGGCTTACCAGTCATATGTTTTTTTGTCCTACCATGCTTGTCCAAACTTACTGTGAACTTTGCATTTTAATAGCTGAAAATGTAATATTTTGTTATTATGGTATATTATTCAGTTATTCCTTGTGCTACCTAAAGTTTGTAACAGGATCTATAATATCCTCCAAAAAAATCTTCTCTGAGGAAATTCTTCAGACAGATATTAAGCTGAGTAGATAGGTGATCAAGATCTCATTAAGTATAATTACGATTATCTCATTGTGTGATGGATGAAACACAGCAGAGGTTTAGTTTTTGCCTAGAGTGGTGTCTGTAGTAGATATTCCTGACAAGGTGGTCATTTTGTGAAAAACCTTGATGAGCAGTCTCTTTCTACAGCCCTAGAGACTTCTTTCTTATTTGACATATGGAAGAAGAGTGTGGAGAGGGAACACTGGTCCTTAAATTCTTTGCCTTGGAAATAGTCCATGTTTATTCTGCTCATATTTGATTAACAAGGATCTAGCTGCAAGGGGCACTGAGAAACAGAAGTTTCCAGAAACAACCACAACATAGAAAGGAAAATAATTTGGTTGATGAAAGAGTAAACTTCTACCATACCAGGTAACCTTTTCATTGTTCCTCTTAGAAGCAGGCTTTCCTCAGGCTTCAGATATTCTCGGATTCATTAATACTAACATAGGCTTACTATTTATTTTGTTTTGTTTTGTTTTTTTTATTTGTTTGTTTCTGAGACAGGGTTTCTCTGTAGCTTTGGAGCCTGTCCTGGAACTAGTTCTTGTAAACCAGGCTGGCCTCTAACTCACAGAGATCCGCCTATATATCCTTCCTGGGTGCTGGGATTAAAGGCATGCGCCTCCACTGTCCCACTGATTTACTATTCTTTATCAATAGTAATTTCAAATGCCAATATTTCTGGATCTTTTCCAAAACAGCTATCGCTTTTCTTAAATTGAACTCAACTCATGCCCTGTCTTATATATAAGGACTAGGATAGAACCTGTCTGATCTAACAAATAGGAAGAGTAGTTTGAATTCAGTGTGCCTGTTAACATTAGCCAAGTCAGACATAAAAGCTTGCATGCTACTTGTATGATACACAGATAGATGTATGAGCTTCCAGTTGCTGTTATTAGCACTGTTATTAGGTGTTATTAGGTGAGGGTTCAAATTCCAGACTAGATTGCAGGAACTGTGCTTCTCTTCTAGCTTCTAGAGCAGCGGCGTTTTGTTTCCATCACCCACTGTCTATTCTTTGCATCGTGGCCCCATTTCTGTCTTTAGAACCACTAGTACAATCACATCACACCCATGCTGACCTCTGCTTCTTTCATATCACCTCTTGTGACTCCGAATCCCCTGCCTGATAGGAGACCTGGAATTCCATTGTTCCATCAGAAATAGCCCGAAATAACTGCCTAGCCTGGAGGACCTGGAGTTAAGCATCTGTTCAAAGTCCTCTTTGCTTTGATAGGTAGCATATTCATAGAGTAACATAAAAAAACCCTCCTAATCTGTGATTAGGACATCGGTGTCTTGGGGAGGTAGCTGTTTAACTACCACAGTATGTAAGAGATGGGCAGACAATTTCCCAGAGAAAAGTAGAACAATCAAATGGGTCTCTGGTTGCTGTTCAGGGAAATAAATGCGCTCATCAAATACCCTGCCATGACATAACCTGCTGGATTTGGAGCGACTGTGAAGGTTATCTTGTCCAGCACTCATGTTCTACAAAGCTAAAGCTCAGTGCTTCAGCGAGACATTTTCCAAGAAACTGGAAGATGTTTGTCAGAGGCAGAGCTTTGGGAACTTGTGGGGATTTTAGTATAAAGGTAGAAGAAGAGAATCTTATTTCTTAGATCTTGTTTAAAGTATCTAGGTGTTCATGTCTCTTCGTTTCCTTTCATTTTTTTTACTTTTATTGGAAATAGATTTTTTTTTCTCACTTAATACATCCCAGTTGCAGTTTCCCCTCCCTCTACTTTCCCAGTTCCTCCCCAACTCCCTTCCCATCTGGGTCCCCCTCCTTTCTGTCCCACATTAGAAAATGAACAGGACAGGCTTCTAAGGGCTAATAATAAAATTTAATATAGGAATATAAGATGTAAGATAAAACAAAAACTAACACATCAAAATTGGATAAAATGAACAAACAGAAGGAAAAGAGCCCAAGAGAAACCAAGGAAACAGAAACCCATTCATTTGCACACTCAAGAATTCCATAAGTACACTAAACTGGAAGTCATAATATATACACAATGAGTGCCCTTTCTGCCTCCACTTCAGGAGGGTTCACTGTGTCCTGAGGGGAGGGATTTGAAAGAGACATCCTGTTTAGAATTTAGGTAAGTATTCCAAGGTCTCTCACTCTCTGCATAATGTCCAGCTGTGGGTCTCTGTATTTGTTCCTATCTGCTGCAGGAAGAGGCTTCTCTGATGATGGCTGAACAAAGCACTGATCTTTGAGTATAGCAGGAAGTCATTAGAAGTCATTTTATTGCTACCTTTAAAAAAAAAGAAGCAAGAAAGTATTTGATTTTAGAGTAGGTCCTGGGGCTGTCAATCTCAGGTTCTTGGTCACCCAAGCAGCATTGGGTATGGGTGTGATCTTGTAGAGTGGGCTGAGATATTGGTTGGTAACTACCACAAGGTTTTGTGCCACCATTACCCTAGTATATGTTGCAGGCAGGACAGCATTGTCAATCAAAGGGTTTGTGACTGTGATGATGCTTGCCTTTCTGCTTTGGTAGCCTGCAGAGTACCTCCCTGTACCAAAGATGCTAACAGGTAGAAGTGAAGGCACGACATAGATACCAGCTCAGCTTGTTCATGTTCAATGAGTTGTGTGGGTGTTTTCTTCACCAATAGGATATTGCTGTCAGTTTGTATAGAGCAATCTATATTTTTGGCAACAGTATGGGTTGTTTGGAAATTCTGATGGGACACCTTTAACCAACTACTCAATTAGATGTAACTCAGTTCCGGTATTGGAAGTGACGAGATGGCCAACTGGGTCTTTATTTCCCTCCTTTATTTGGCAATTTCATTTGGAAAGCTTCTACTGTATTAGGTTACCATACTACTCTTCAAATGGTCCTTAATTTTAACTATTTCCTCCATCACCCCCTCTGTCCTATCCTTCTCCACTTGATTCTCCCGTTCTAGAACCCGGTATCAACCCATAGCTGTACTTTCCTGGGAATGTCTGTTTGCTTCTCCCGGCCCCTTACTCTTACTTAACCTCTATGATCCTGTGGAATGTTGCTTGGTTATCATTGATTTAAGAGCTAATATCCACTATAAGTGAATATACTATATTTGTCTTTCTGGGTTTGAGTTACCTCACCCAATGATTTTCTTCCATGCATTTAACTGTGAATTTCATTTTTTTTACTGCTGAGTAATAATCCATTGTGTAAATATACCATATTTTCTTTATCCATTCTTCTGTTGAGGAGCATCTAGATTGTTTCCAGCCCTGGCTATTTTGAATAGAGCAGCAATGAACATGGTTGAGTAAGTGTCTTGTGGTTAGGTCTTTGGTTATATGTGCAGAATGATATAGTTTTATATTGAGGTAGATGAATTCCCATTTTCATGGGGAACCACCAAACTGGTTTCCATAGTGAGTGGACAAGTTTGCGCTCCCAACATCAATGGATGAGTGTTTCCCTTTCTCCCCAGCCTTACCAGCATAAGCTATAACTTATTTTACCAATCTTAGTCATTTTGACAGGTGTAAGATGAAATCTTCAAGTAGTTTTGATTTGTATTTCCCTTATAGCTAAGGATGTTGAATATGCCTTTAATGTTTAAGTGCTTAGGTTTATTTGGTTGAGAATTCTTTGTTCAGATCTTTATCCCATTTTTTAATTGTGTTATTTTATTTTCCTGATATCCAGTTTTTTGAGACATTTATGTATTATGGATATTAACCCTCTGATGGATTGTAGTTAATTGGTAAAAGTCTTTTCCTGTGCTGTAAGCTGCGACTTTGTCCAAAGGACAGTGCTCTTTGCTATGTGGCAGCTTCTCAGTTTCATGAGGTCCCATTTATTAATCTTAGTGACTGTGTCAACAGTATTCTGGACCGAAAGTATTTTCCTATGCTAATGAGTTCAAGGCTTAGTCCCCACTTTTCCTGCTATCAGGCTCAATGTATCTGGTTTTATCTTGATGTCTGACCCATTTTGGAGGAGTTGAGTTTTATGTAGGATGATAGGTATGGATCTGTTCATGTATTCTATATGAAACTATCCCGTTTGACCAGCACCATTGGTTAAAGATACTTTCTTTTGTTCAGTGTATATTTGTCTTCTTTACCAAAAAGCATGTATCCATAGATGTGTGCATGCATTTATGTCTTGTTCTCCAGTTAAATTCCATTGATCAACATGTCTGTTTTTGTGCCAATACTTTGATGTTTGGTACAGTCAGTACAATTTAAGCTACGGGATGGGGATGGTGATGCCTGCAGTAGTTCTTTTATTATTTAGTATCGTGTTAGCTATCCTGCTTTGTTTTGTTTTTTAAATTTGTGTGTGTGTTTCCATTTGAAGCTGGGAATTGACCTTTCTAGATCTGTGATGGATTGTGTTGGAATTTAGGTGTGGATTGCATTAAATCTGTAGATTGCTTCTGGTAGGATAGTGATTTTTACTATGTTAATCCTACTGACCCATGAGCATGGGAGATCTTTCCATGTTCTGATATCTTCTTCAGTTTCTTTCTTCAAGAACTTTAAGTTTTTTGTCATACACATCTTTCACTTGCTTGGACAGAGTTACCCCAACATAATTTATATTATTTGAGGCTATTGTAGAAGATGTTTTTCCCTGATTCCTTTCCCAGTCTGTCTGTCATTTATATATAGGAAGTTACTGATTTTTGTGAGTTAATTTTGTATTCAGCTACTTTGCTGAATTGTTTATCAGCTGTAGGAGTTTCCCTGTGGAATATTATATGTCACTTATGTACACTATCATGTCACCTATAAATAAAGTTACGTTGTCTTCTTTATTTTCAATTTATATCCTGTGGATCACCTTCAGCTGTCTTAATGCTCTAGCTGAGACTCCAAGTACTATATTGAGTAGGTATGGAGAGAGTGAGTGGACAACCTGGCCTTGTTCCTGATGTTAGCAGAATTGTTTTGAGTTTTTTGCCATTTAAGTTGTCTGTGCACTTGCTGCAAACTGCCCTTATGTTTTGGTATGTTGAGGTATGTCCCTTTATCCCAGGGCATTTTTTTTTCTGGTTTAACATTTTATTTTTTCTATGTTCATTTTTAAATTCTTTTCTCATATCAATCCCAGAGCTTTTATCATAAAAGAGTGTTAGATTTTTTCCCCGAAGGCAGTTTATGCATCTAATGAGAGGATCATGTGGTTTTTGTCTTTCAGTTTGTTTATATGATGAATTGCATTTATCAATTTACTTATATTGAACCATTCCTGCATTGCTGAGATGAAGCCTACTTAATCATGGTGTATGATCTTTCTGATGTGCTCGTGGATTCTGTTTGGAAATATTTTAGTGATTTTTTTTTTACTTAAGTCCTTAAGGGAAATTGGTCTGTAATTCTCTTTCTTTGTTGGGTCTTTATGTGGTTTGAATACCAGGATGATTGATCTGATAAAAAATAAATTGGACAGTGTTCCTTATGTTTGTATTTTATGGAATAATTTGATTAGTATTGGCATTAATTCTTCTTTGAAAGCCTGATAGAATTCTATGATAACACCATCTGACCCTCTCTGGGTGTTTTTTGATTGGGAGACTTTTAGTTACTGCATCTCACTGGTGGTTTATAGGTCTATTTAGATTGCTTACCTGATCTTGATTTAACTTTTTAAGTGTTACGCATCAAGAAAATTAGCAGTTGCTTTTAGATTTCAAAATTCTGTGGAGTACAGGTTTTTAAAGTCTGTCTTTATGAATCTCTGGATTTCCTGTTGTTATATCCCCTTTTGGTCTCTAATTTTATTAATTTGTATAACCTCTCTCTGCCTTTTAATTACTCTGAATGAGAGTGTCTAACTTGGTTTTCTCACAAAACCAACTCTGTTTCATTGATTTGTTCATTTCTTTGTTTGTTTGTTTCTATTTTATTATTTCAGCCCTATGTTTATTTTTACTGTCTTCTGCTTTGGGTATAATTTCTTATTTTTAGCTTTTAAGTGTGATATTAAGTGATTAGTATGAGATATCTGCAACATTTTAATGTAGGCACTTAGTACTATGAATTTGCCTCTGTGTCCCATAAGTTTGTTTATGTTGTGTATTCATTTTCATTCAACCCTTAGAAAGTCTTTCCTTTTTTTAAATTTCTGCCTTAATCCATTTTTCGTTCAGTAGAGAGTTATTCAGTTCCACGAGTCTTCAAGCTTTCTGTTGTTTCTATTGTTAATGTCCAGCTTTAATCCATGACAGATAGGATGCAGAGTGTTATTTCAGTTTCCTTGTGTCTGTTGAGACTTGCTTTTTGTCTTAAGTGTATGGTCAGTTTTGGAGAAAGTTGTGTGAGGTTCTGAGAAAAAAAATATTCTTTTGTGTTTGGGTGAGATGTTCTGTAAATATCTGTTAGGTCCTCTTGGTTTATGATGTCAGTTAGCACTGGCATTTCTGTTTAGTTTCTGTGTGACTGACCTGTCTGTTGGTGAAAGTGGGGTATTGAAGTCTCCCGTGATCAGTGTGTGAGGATCAATATGTGATTTAAACTGTTGTACTGTTCTTTTATGAACATGGATGCCCTTTTGTTTGGTTCATTGATATTAAGTTGTCATGTCCTCTTGTTAGATTTTGATGGGGACATAGTGTCCTTTCCCATCTCTTCTGATTGGTTTTAGTTTGAAGTCTCTTTTGTCAGATATTAAAATGACTACACCAGCTTGTTTCTTATCTCTGTTTGTTTGGAATATCGTTTTATTGTGGAATTCAGATCATTGATACTGAGAGATATCAGTGAGCAGTGTTTGTTGATTCCTCTTATTTTATTTGTTGTTGTTGTTGTTATGTGTGTTTCCCCTCTCTTGATTTTCTGTTTTGGGATTATATATTGCTTGTGTTTTCTTGGGTGTATTAACCTTTTTAGGTTGAGGTTTTCTTTCTATTCATAGATTTTTCCTTCATGTGTTATTGGTCTTTTTTCTTTGCAGCTTTTAACATTCTTTGTTCTCTGTTTAGTGTTTTGACTATTATGTACCAAGGGTACTTTCTTTTTGAGTCCTGTCATTTAGTGTTCTGTATGCTTCTTGTACCTTTATTGGTATCTCTTTTTAAGGTTAGGGAAATTTTCTTCTAAGATTTTTGTTGAAAATATTTCCTAGGTCTTTGACCTGGGTTTTTTCTCCTTCCTTTTATTTCTGTTACTCTTAGATTTGGTCTTTTCATAGTGTCCCAGATTTCCTGAGAAATGTTTTATACCATGATTTAACAGTTGCTTTGACCAGGGTATCCATTTCTTCTCGTTTTCAATGTCTGAGATTCCCTTCCATCTCTTGTTTTCTATTGATGAGGCTTGCCTCTGTGCTTTCTCTTCAAGTTCCTAAATTTTTGTTTCCAGATTTCCCCCAGTTTGTGTTTTCTTTATTTTTTTATTTCTACTTTCAGATCTCAAACTATTTATTTTCCTTCCACTGCTGATTTTTGTAGACTTTTAAGGCATCCATTAGTTTCCCTTTTAAGCAAGTTTATCATATTCATAAAGGCTATCTTAAGGTGTTTGTCTTGTGTTTCAGCTATGTTGCAGAACACACAGGGCCTGTTGTGTTAGGGTTGCTAGGTTCTAGTAGAGACATTATATCCAGGCCATTACTTATTATGTTTTTATTCAGGCTTCCAGGCATCTGGGATTGGGAAATTTTAATTCTACATTGCTGATATCTGGTCTCTTGCCAGCACAATAGCCAGAAGGTGCTCTCCTTTGAAAACATCAAGTAATAACTGTCTGTGCCTTCTGGCTTATACATTTGCTACTAACGTACAAGGACAGGTACTGTCTACTACCTATGGCTGGGTTCTTCTAAAGTGGGAAGATATTATATCATTGAGTAGCCTGAAATCTGTGACTGCCCAGCATGGCGTGTTTCTCCTGTTTTGTTTGAGTTTTGTTTTTATTCTGTTGTTTGTTTGCTTTGTTTTCTTTTGTGTGAAATTTAGAAAATTTAAGAAATTCTCCCTAAATCAGTGATCAAGCCAAGATGTCATCGCAGGTGTCATTGGAGTATAAGCATTGTGCTTTACTGCCACCATGCATACTCGGACGCTGTGCGAGCCACAGTTATGGTCTTGGCCAAACTGAAACTTGGATGAGGCAGGGAGAGTTAAACTGTAAATCTGTTGGTTTTGTTTCTTTGGTGCTTTAGTTTCAGTTTTTAATTTCTTTGGTGGTTTCGCATTTCTGGCTGGTTTAGTGACATTGACCCCCAACAGATATTGTTAGGGCTGAAAGGGGTGAGGAGGAGGCCAGCAGCAATATCACCAGTAGGTCCGGGAAAATGCCTTTAAAATAGTCCTGGATCCCTCAAGCCTCAAAAAATCTGGCTCAGCCTGAGTTGTTCTTGTGTGTTTAGTATGTGGCCTTTACCTATTTAGGAAAACGAACTAGATTTCTTCTGAATCTGCCTCATGGTTTCTCTAAATTCTTCAGAGTAATATACCTGAGGGTAGGTAGTACCAGTTTAAACTCCCACCTAGACTTCGGTTTCCTGGAAATGGACTTCAGTAACCCCAGAGTACAGCTTTAAGATTTAAAAGTAATTTTTCTTCAACTTCCTATATGATTTAAAACAAAAACAAAACAAAAAAAGAACAGAAATTGAGATTGAGAGACCTTACTGACTGAGATGTTAGAGTAACATGTATGCTATTAGGCAATTTTCTTATTGTGTTTCTGTAAAAACTAAGGACTTGGATGCAGAAAATGACCCTAAAGTAACAATTTTTATGAGTCTTTGTGATTACCAATTCTTGCCACAGCTATCATCTCACAGTTACTAATAAATAGTAGTGTTGCTGTGAATTCAAGTGGCCTAGCACCTTTACAACCATAGGCAGCAATCAAACTAGTGCCATATTAGTATAGGTCACTAGACTAGTGACCCTTGACACCCTTGAGTTTACCCTGGGCAAACATGAAGGTTACGGCACATTGAGGAATATCTGGTGGTACGGCCCAGCAATCCTCGTAGTTACTGGAAAGAAAGGAAAATTCCATCACTGTTTCTGAAAGTCCATGTGAGAGCGTCTCGTCAGCTGTAGTCTAGCTGCTGTCCCTCAGTCCTTCCTCCTTCAGTCTCCTCTCACCTGGGTTCACACTTCCCACAGGACCTGCTCAGTCTCCCTTTCCAGTTTATTCTTCAGTCCCTGCTCAGCCATCAGTTCCTAGTCTCCTCTGGGAAATCCTCCCCAAGGCCAGGAAGGTTGAAAGCCTTTCAGAATTCTGCATGTTTCTTCATTATGATATTGCCAGTGTTACTGATTTATCTTTGTTTGAGGGATTGATTATTTAATCAATGATTATTTGATTGTCTGTCTCTGTGGGAAGGGATTCTGCCTGGTTTCGCATAATAATCTGTTACTAGTGCCTGGAATAGTAAATGAGAGAAATCAAAATGTTGAGCAGAATTAAACATGTTTTGTCATTTGCACTATAGAAATTTCAGTTACTCTTTACTCTTACATGGCACCAAGTGGGAACCATTGTATGTATTGAGGATGCTGTCTGATGGCTAATTTTCACTGTTAGCGTGGTTGGATTAGAAATGTGGGTTTAATGAGCCTGTAGATATGTATGTGAGGGCGTTTCCAGAACGATTTGCTGAGACAGAAAGACTTTCCCTGCATGAGGGTCACATCATCCCCTGGGCCTGATTTGAGAACTGAATAAAGAGGGAAATAAAGCCAAGGACTCCCGTGTCTTTTCATACTTGATCTGCTCAGATGTGAACGAGCTCACATTACCACAGCTGTAACCTGTTTCTGCTGCAGTGCCTCCCCTGCTCTAAGGAACACTATTCCCCAAACCATGAGCCAAAAGAAATGTTTCCTCCATTAATTATTTAGCCAGTAAATTTTAATCACCAGAAAGAGAAGATAAACTACTACTGCTTAAAATAATTGACTGATTGAAAACTGGAGTGATCCAAACTACTGACCAAACTGATAGAGAATTTCATGGTGAAGCATGGTGGTGTTGAAGGACTTTCTGATAACAGAAGTGAGATAGAAGAAAATGCTGTGCTCGCTGAAGAATGGCTTAGGAAACAGGCAAGTGGAGTTATTTACTGTGATTGACACTTTCTTGCATAGAAGTATAATTTATCTGTTACGAAGCACCATGCGGGCAAGGTCTCTAATCTTTTCATTTCCTCATAGACACTGTGCCTGGCACGTATTAGGCACTTGGTAATGTTTATTATCACACTGGATGGTGTAAAGAGGTAATTATGGGTGGGTTTATTGGATTAGATTCTGGAACAGAACATTTTCTCAGCATTCACTACCCCATATACAATTATTAGCCTACTCACCTTGGAAAACAGCTTTGAGCTTGGAAATCCAATTTTTATGTTTGCTTCTTGCAACTATTCTGCAAC
This sequence comes from Ellobius talpinus, assembly GCA_001685095.1. Lineage (NCBI taxonomy): Eukaryota > Metazoa > Chordata > Mammalia > Rodentia > Cricetidae > Ellobius > Ellobius talpinus. The sequence continues at coordinate 14,479 of LOJH01009301.1, forward strand.
AAAGTGAAGATTATTTTCTTATAACAAAAATCTATAATACTTACAGGTTGTAGAATAGGTTGGCTTACCCACCCATCTCGAGAAAGCCTATCATTCTAAGGCAGGGTTCTGTATTTTTTTTCACCAGGTAATAGTTTGAGAAGAAAATGGCAGTTTCCCAGAGCTGTGTGCTGGGTGAAGGCTTCCGGGTGCATTTCCCTTCACTCCTAAATACCAAAACTAATGTGTGACTAATGTGTGAACTAAGTGACTTGACATGAATGTCTTGGTTCAAGAGCTAAAATATTTTCTTAAGTTTGGGACTCCTTCATGCTTATCTTCCTTCCAGCATGTTCATGTCATTTAATTTTAAATGTAAGAATGTTCTGTTTAAAGGATTTGCCCCATCTACTTGCTTTGTATGTTTGAAGAACAGATGGAATTAAAAGCATGTGATGCTATAGGCAAGATTGAGCCTGCTAAACAACGTGTTCTCATAGGTAAAACAGACCAGAGGGTCTCTGACTTCCAACTATGTTACTGTGCGTATTAATTGATCTTTAAAGATGACTTAATTTCAGTTTTTAGTTTGCATCCTAATTGTTTCTGAACTGGGAAATGTGTATCTATCCTGCAGGGCAAATCTTTGTACTTCTGTTTTTGAGATCAGCAAAAGTAAATACATATATATATACATATCCATCCATACATACATATACATATGTATGTATATGTATATGTATGGATGGATATGTATATGAAGCTTGCTCAGCAGCCTTCTGAACCAGAGAACAAAGTTAGATAGGCAGTGTAGAACGAGACCCCGTTTCATGAGAAATTTCCAGAGTCCTAATTCGGATAAAGAGGTTAGGGTCAATTGGTGGACAGATGTCATCTGACAATGAGATTCACTCAGCACAGGCTCTGATATGAATGTTAAATTCAGTGGAACCTCATGTAACTAGACCATCTGAGGATGAGGGCTTTGTTGTGGGTCATAGAGTTCTATTAGGAGTAAGCTGCCACATCTATGTTCACGATGGGCTCCCTGGTAGCACTTTATCAGCATGGATAAACTGGAGGAAGACAGGAGGGTTTTTAAATGTCACAGTGTTCACTGATACATGCATTGTCACTGGTGGTGATAAATACTGTTCTGTGAAAGGATGACAAGTTTTGTGTCACATGATGTCTGTAAAGGAAATCTACACAGTGCATGGAAGGGTGCCTGCCTTCCCCTACTACAGCAATGAACAGAGAACGCCACATGTTTGACTTAGTTTGTAAGCTACTACAGATAGTTGATTTTTTTACATCTTCCTTCTATAACTATTTTATGAGTGGTCATCTCCATTTCGTGTCTGAAATGTGTCTCCCCAAATCTGCTTCCATTTCGAGACAATCATTTCCAGCTTTGTTACATCTAGAAAGATGTGTGTTTGTGGTCTATAGCTTTGAAAAGACACTTAGTGTCAGAGAAAGCATGTCAACCTCCTGTACCCCTAAATAATCCCTCTGGTGTTGGAAAGTAAGAAACCCAGCCATAGTCAGGTACTGAATAAGTCACTTCATGCTTATTCATCTTGAAAATGAAGAGTTTGAAAAATGTATATTTCAATAAAAATCAATAAAAAAAGAAAGAAAATGAAGAGGTCGGAGGCGATTATTTGTAAGTCCAAATCTGACAGTGACTTTGAGTCCAAAGGACTAGCTTGGAGGATTATTAATTAGCACCTTTAAAGAGCAGCAGCCTCTTGAAGGTGTTGGTCATGTGACAGTCATGGCAGCACCTGCCCACTGACTGTCAGATCAGCGTCTTGTCACCTTACCCTCCTCAGTCCTGCAGCGCAATTCGTGGAGCACAGAGGAAGAAAGGCCTGGGAGCCTTTGAATTGGGGAATTGATAAAACCACGATTCTCCTCTGAGAGTAAGGAAAAATTGCCTCCTTTGACCCCTCACATCCCACCCACCTCCTGAACCCTGTAAGCCTCTACATGATTGATATTTAAAATTCATTTCCATATTATCTTCCCTCCAGCTTTAATAACTAAACCTTTCACTTTTCATTTATTTAGTTCATGTTTAGACTTGGTGGTTTGTTTTAGTTTTGTTTGTTTGGTTAATGCTCTATAAGAGTATTTTAGAAAAGAGGGAAGCTTCTGTCTAGCTGCCATTATTGTTCTTCCAGTTATCTCACATGAGGTCTCCGAACCTTTAAGTTTGTTGATGCTCCAGTGGAATTCACTGTTGCCAGTGCGCTGTCATAACTGAATAGTTGTTCAAAGTTAGGGGCATGGTTATATTAAATGGAGTTTATTTCTCTGGGACTCTGTGAGCATTTTGTTTATTACTACTACTACTACTACTACTATTAGCTAAAACCTTCTTAGGAAGGCTTTGGGGACTTATACCCTAAATAGTGTCCTCATTCCCAGAAAGCATTGTAATGTGAAGTGACAGCTCACAGCCCTCTGGCTAACAGATTTGCCTTGATAGTTTTTCCTACCATTTTGTTCTGTTAATGAAGTCACCTTTGTTTTCTACTGAAGCTCTCATGGAAAGTTATTTTTTGCTGTTAAACAGCTGCTACTCTCTAGGAAACCTGCCTTTATTTTAATGGAAGCAATCTGCCTGCATAGGCCAGCTAATGTGTAGAACAGGCAAGGCTTCAGAGTAGGCTAGTGCAGAATGGAGCCATGTGATATGTCTTTGAATAGATGCTTTCATATTGCATCTAGTTGTAAACTGAATGTATCCATATCAAGGCAGTAGGTAGTAGAAAGGAAGTGTAGGAGAACAAAAATACAATTTTCTTGGAAGGCCATATTGTTTAGATATGCTATATTGCATCCACATTTTCTGAGCCATTACTTTTTGTAGCACAAGATAGTAAATTCACTGAGCAGTGGTGGTGCACGCATTTAATTCCAGCATTTGGAGGCAGAGGCAGGCAGATCTCTGTGAGTTTGAGGCCAGCCTGGTCTACA
>LOJH01009301.1:17577-28597 GCA_001685095.1 Ellobius talpinus
GAGAGAGAGAGAGAGAGAGAGAGAGAGAGAGAGAGAGAGAGAGAAAATTCAATGTCCAATAGTATGACACTAATGAAACATAATATACCCATATAATGCAATATTAGACAATTATTATTAATGAATGAGATAGCTTCATATATGATTAAATAAACAGCAAGAGTATCTAGTTTTCATGTATTTCCCATAATAAGGAAATATATATATACATATACATACATATATATGTATATATATACATACATATATACATATATATATATATGGTTGATTAATTCTGGAGGGATGCATACCAAACATTCTTGGAGAAAGTAGAAAGATTAAGCAACCAGAATGGGGAAGAAATTTCAACTGCATGCTCTCTTCTAAGCAAATAAAACCCAAAATTCATGGTTGTTTACTATATTTAGTTTTCAAAAAAAGTTAAATTTCTTTAAAAGCAAGGTCAGTGGAATGAAATCTGATAGGCAGACTTGCCTTGTATTTAAACATTTTGATTATTCCATAAATCGCTACTAAGTTGTTCTCCACCAGCTGCTGATGTGGGTTTGAGACAGCTATGACTTTAGACCAAGGGAATGTCCTGAGGATGAGAGGGTTGTAAGGCTCGTGGTGGAGAATGACTAGGATGGAAAATAAGGATTGTTGTAGGAAGGGTAGCTAGTGGAAATCCCTCTGCAAGATAGCTCTTGGGCTGACTGTTGTATGGTGAGAAGCCTACCATGTAGACTCCGGGATACTGAGGGGTGAGGCAACCCAGCTCCTGGAAGAACAGCAAATGATAATCACTGATAAGGGTCCAAAAAGGAGGCAATCCCATGTTCCATTCAGATGTGTGGAGCCTTTCGTCCAGTACATTAACCTACCATGAGGAGATGACAATCGATCTGGTTGAGCAGGACAGCAATGGAGATAAAGTTAAGGTCAGATGAGGCTAGAATACCAAGAACCCTGAGAACTAGGAACTTGAGTGTTTCTCAGGTGCTCCTAAGCACATGCCTAGAAGGTTAGAGGCACCATCTGCTCTTAGTCCTTGGACTGTGAGTGTCATTGCAGTGGAGCTTGTCACTATCCAGAGGTATATGTTCTGGAACATAGAATACAAGGCAGGGGAAGGAGGAAGGCTTTTCTCTCTAGCTTCAGAAAGCCTCACCATATCTGCAGTATCGGTGAGACAGTATCCAATCATATAGCACAACATAAGGGCTTGGATCTGGTTGTTTTACAGCATCCTAAGCTGATCATCTCCCCTGTACAGGTGGATGGTGATGTGGTTATTGCAGTTACTTCTCTGAAATTGTAAGTGTTGAACAGTTGCAAGTAGTTATTAATTACAGTCTATGTCTAATGCCAATTGGGCACAACAGAGCAAAAATAATAATCCATTTCTTCCATACCTCCCAGAAATGGAGCTGGCTATCATAGTTTAAGGTATAGTTTCCTTTTTTACTTTTTTAGTAACCAGTTTGGTAGAGAAACGAAAAGGGCCTCAGGAGACATTCTGAATCTGCCTCTGGAGACTGGCAGGTATCCCAAGGCTCTAATGATAAGTGCTTTCTGTTTTGCCCATTGCTTGGAATTTGCTGTGATGCAGTGCCCTTGTGGTTCCATCTTGGGTGTTACATTGGTTAAATATGCTTACTTATCATATGCTCTGGCTATAGTTGTACATATTGTCAATGATTAGCTTTATTACACTGCCCCATAAAATATAAAGCCATTACAATTCCTAATCAATTACTTGAGGTGAGAAAGGTATACCTCATAGAAGACAAAGTGATATCATAGACTCTGAACTCCATGCGTCCCTAATGGCAGTAGAGCCCTAAGATCTTCTAAATATATTTTGATTATTATTTAGAACAAATTCCATTTTAATTTGTCACTGTGCTTATGAAAGAGTTGAAACCCCAAGGCTTCAAAGACAAGATGGGGAGAGTGAAGGGAAGTGGGACACATTCTGTCATGAGGTGAAAAAATCAAAGACTCAAGGGTTTCCTTTCCCTGGGCTGGTTGACAGAGGGATTCAACAGCTGAATATCTTAATGTCCAATGACCTGGTTGTATGATATACGGAATTTTCAAGAATCCAAAATGAGTCAGATTTGATGGTTATAGGGAATTGAGGCAGCATCTTTTGCAGAACTGTTTTTACGTTTACATTTTGCTAATATTTATTTGCTAGTATTTATGTTAATACCCAAACCAAGATGTTTCTCTGCAGCTAACCTGCTGCCTCTGAGATGCTGGACAAGTCAGGTGGTACAACTGTGAACATTACATCCCAAAGTAACTTAGTGTATCATAACTAAATATATCTTGTTCTCTAACAATGTCGAGCTTGTAATTCTTGTTCAGAAAGCAGCATGTTCCCATTTATGGCATTTGTGGCTTCAAAAATTTTCCTTATTGATCTGGATTGACTTTATTGATCTAAGGCATGTTTAACACCCTCGTGTTTTTTTGTAACTTTCAGTATGACAGGGAGGTAAGTAACATTCTGCATTTGCCAAACAACTCAGCAGTCCTGTCTTAATACCAGGCTGTCATATTCTAAAGTCATAGGAAACGTTTAATTCTTCTGACGAGCATCACAGTTTGAAATAGGAAAGGAAGGAAAATTATTGATCACCAAGATGCCTTTGTGGCTAACCTTCTGTCACAAACCTGTAATTGATTGAACCTATTAACACCCTGACACCCATCTGCACTTCTTTTCCCCTTTTAGAAACGTGGCTCCATCCATTCTTATCCCACATGGTGCCTTGCAGATTACTTGTGACTTTTATTTGTGATATCTCTTTTGTTGTTGATGTTAATGAGATTACTGCACAATATCACAAGAGAAATGGTGTTGCTGTTTGGAATGTTAATGAATTGCTTGCTTAGCCAATTGCCATTTGTTCCACTGTGTGAATATGGTGTGTGTGTGTACGTGTGCGCGTGTGCCTGCGCTCGCTCGTGCGTGTGTGTAAAAGAGCCGAGTAGCAGGGGTGGGATTGCATTTTTTTTCCTCTTTGCAGCCAGTGACGTGAGCTGTGCCTGGAACAATCAGACTCGCTGCAAACAGGGTAGTTGAAGATGCTGGGGGAGGCAGCTTGGTGCTTCCTAAGCTAAGGCGATCTCAGAGCTGCTCAGGAGCTGCTTGGAGCTGCTGGAGTACAACCTACAGAGTTCCTTCAGCATCAGAGCCTTGCAACGGGTAGAAAGTGCCTTCTTATTTCTCTAAACCTATTCCCTAGTGGACCTTCAAAATGATTGGCGTGAATAGTGTTCAGAGTGCCAGCAAGGTACGGGTGAGGACCTCAGGTTCTGTGAAGTACTCCCGGGAGGATTCTATCCGGCGGCAGTCCCACCGGTCAAAGTCTATGAAAATTTCCAACTCCTCAGAGTTTTCTGCTAAGGAGACCAAGGTAAAGAAATGCCATGTTAAATATTTTTGACAGTTGTATGGTGGGATCTCAGGATGCTATGCAGTCTGCCAGCGTGTGATATGCAGTGACAGGCTGAGAAAGTAACAGGAAGCATAAAATGGCTCTAAGATAATTGGTGAGATTGGGGTGAGCAATGATACCTGAACTCCAGATCGGAGAACCGCTGTGCTGTGCAGCAGTTTTGCACAGAGCCAGCTTGTGGAAGAGAAGGGTTGGAACAGCGTTCAAACAGCGATGATTATGGAAACTGGTGGTTGGCACAGTGGTCATGTTTTAGTCTCAGAATGGTTGCCTTGACAAGTGGCTTTTCAGTGTGGCGTATTTTTAGAACATCAGGAATTTAGAAATATCTTGTGTAATTTTTATCTTTCATTGAGTTCATTTTTTCTTTCCTCTTCCAGTGTGTCCCCCTCCCCCAATCTATGGAGCTAGTGTACAAAAGTGACCGTATTCTGTGTGTTGTATTCTTGCTATGTGCATTGCCAGGTGTGTGTAACTGGGAGAAATTCCTTCTTTTGTGTCTCTTACGTATGTATGTGCTGCTGCCATGCTGCCATTAATAAGGTGCCGGTGTTTCTGTGACTCTGAGATAGCATAATGTTGGTTCCTGTGGATGGGAAGGAGTGATTACGTAGTGAAGTGGGCATTTACTACATGCAACATATTCTTGAGATTCTTCCCACCGCCATCTGTGTGAGCCGGGTACTCAGAAACACTCCCACTCTACAGGTTTAAAAATGGAATGATGGGATCATAGGATGACAGAACTTTGGAGCTGGGGATGTGGATGATTATAACAAGATTCATAGGCTTGAAGATGTGTAGGAAAAGCTTTGGGAGGTGGGTCTCTATCACTCCAGCCTTCGTATGGGTTCTGTCCAGACCCACTGAAACTGACATCCTGCCTACACCCTTTCACTTGGTGCCACTGCCCTCTTCTACTGCTCCTTCCCAGCTCTTCCTCCTGCTTTATTACAGTATTGAAAGACTTTGTCTTAACAAGTGTCACTCAGAATATGATAGGCATTGGATGGTAACTTTAAGAAATATGCTGATTCTCTATCTATTACCTTATATTTTGATACAGAGGAATCTAACCCTGTCTATCATTAGCAGATTATTTTGGCTCTGATAAGTTTTTCAGAGTTGTTTTTTTTTCCTTAGAGACTTTTAAATTATAGTTTTAGAAAGGAGCATGCATCTTTTGACAGTCTTTTAATGTGACCTGAATGAGCATGTCTTGATTTTTACTGCAACTTTATGCAACCTCCCATGGTATGATGACTACTGTCCCCTGGTGACGTAGACCTCCAGGGCTTATTACAGTATTAAGTAGATGTATGTGATGGTCAGCATGGTGATTTTTTTTTGCAAAGAACACTAATTTAGTGTCTCTGGATTTTGTTTTACATGTCTTAATGAGCATTATATCTATAACATGTAGTCAGATTCCCTGAGAAGAGGTCATCATTATGAATGTTTCTGTAGTACAAACTCACATCGTGATAAAAATTCAATCATTCTGTACTATTGGTTTGCTCAGAATTAGGTTGTATGGTGTAATACTGGAAGCTAACAGATACCAAATGAGCAGATTTCTCTAATGCCTTCTCTGTTTGTCAACAATCCCAGACACTCCTATTTGGTAGGAATATATGCACTTTGGTGAATATTTTAGTCAAGAGTATTATATATAAGTCCCTGAGAGAATTATAGTCAAGAGGCCATCACAAGATGTTGACAATTATAGTCTATTAAAAAATATGTTGGAACATTATATGGTCTCCTGAATTCAAAGTTGTTTGTTTAAGAATATATCTAAACCCCTAGATCCCAGACTCTGTCTCCCTGTACCCCCACCCCTGCCTCTCTGACTTGTGTATGTATTCCATTAGAATTAGATTAAATACATTAAACATTATCATTCATTGGCAATTTTTGTTCACTAAATGAAGTTAACTGAATATCCTAAGTGTTTGCACCCTAAACTGATGCACTGAATTTCATTATGGACATGTGTCACTACATGGTAACCTGTGTTCTTTTCTATACTATACATTGTATTCAAGTGTTAATAATTAAAAGGCTTATTCACTTGACTTGTATCTAGTAGTAAAATTCTAGTAGTTAAAAGCAAATCAGTGTTTTTCTCCTGTTAATCAGGTAAGTAGTTGTTTTGCTTTTTTCTTTTTTGTTATCAGATGGTTCAACAAAGAATGAAAGTTTGTTTAACCTGATGATAAGAAAGTCTATTCCCTCTACCCAATCTTACCACTCTTTCCTCCATTCAAGACAATAGTAAGATAATATTAATTAACTCAGGATAACTTCTAGGATTGAATTCTCTCACAAAACCATTCTAGATGAGGAGAATAGTTTTCATCTTTTCAAAGAGTTTAATTATATGTTTTATAATTTTTGAAAACTGTCATCTTTTATGTCTCTTAACTTCTCTTTTGTTGGCCATAAAACTCATTTATTTACATTACTATGAAATCAGTTCATCTGCAGGCCTCACTTTTCATCCGATTATGCAATTTGTTCTTATATGAAGAAAATGTTAAAAGATTTCCGGAAGGGTTAATTATTGCCTTACATTTGATTAAATATCAGTAAAGATTTAACTAAACATTTTAAGTGAAGAAAATTGAATTTTCTACTCTTTGTGCATCATGCTGTCATTGTCTGAGGCAAAGGATTTCACCTCCCCAAACATTTTCTATTTGTTGTTTTCTGTAGAACGCCGCTCTTCGTGGGCCTCCCCTACCCCCTTAAAAAGTGATTTGGTCCTCCTCTTCTGAAGAATATGACTTTGCCTTTTGCTGGATAATGTTTATATCAAATTCTGGAGCAGATAAAATGTAGAAGATTCTTAATTGTTTTTTAAGAAGAGTGCTTATAAATTTGTGGAGACTGGCATTCATTGTCAAAAGTCTCTCTTAACCCTGACTTTGGATTCAACCATTTGTATTTTATCTGATACTGGAGGGTTACCATTAAGCCTCCTGGCCATTAGGTGGCACTACAGACCTTCTTGCTACCAAGGCTAACTGGCTGCTGTGCCTTAAACAAAAATAACAATTTGGATCAATTTGGAGCATTGATTCTTCACTTTTCTTTACTTGGTTATTTATCCCGTCCATTTATGTATTTATCATGGTTCTGTGAATTGAATGTACTCCAGGTTTTACACATGCTTGGCAACTATCCTGCCATGATCTGCATGACCACCCAGAGCATGCTAATTTAAACTTCACTTCCACCAAACATTTCCACACTCCCCCCTCTTCATCTGGTTAGATATAAATCACCTGAGTGTTTTTAGTTTTCAACTTGCTTAGATTAAGAATGTGAAAGCTGGTTCCACATACTTTCATTTGTTTCTCTGTGCTCATCTCTTACCAAACTACCAGATACTTATCTGGGCAAACTCCCAGCTTGACAACGTCATGCTTTATGATGCTGCAGAGGATGAAAATAATATGTATAGGTAAATCCCTGGGGCACATTGTTGGGGAATAATAGAGCACCACACTAAAATTCTCTCACTGATGATTGTGTCACTTAAAATGAACTGTTTAAAGACGGTTTTGATAAAATCGCAAAGGAAGTTGAGAAACGTCACATAAAAGTCACAGTATTTGGGGTGGTACATAGTGAAAACATGTACTATCTGCTTAGTGGACAAGACGCTGCCCAGGCATAGTGTGGATTCACTCATTAATTATAATTGTTCATCTTCCCAAGTCTTTTCTCTGAGTAAATTGCAGGAGTTGAAATACTCTTCTAAGCAAGGTTAAGTTTTGTAATTGTGACAGACTTATACTTTTTCTGTAAAAATAAAAAGGAAAAGTAAAAACAAAAACAAAACCCACAGACCTACAGACTGAGCTAGCTTTCAAGAAGTTGAGTTTTATAGCATTTTAGATAAATCTCAGCTCTAGGAAATGTTAACTGTAAACATGTGAGAGAGAAATGGAAGTGCTTTGCCCCAAAGCACTGCTTTGGGAATGCCTAATTCATTGCTTTGTAAAACATGTTGCAGTAATGCTGAAAGGCACCATCAACTCTATTCTCTTCATTCTGCAAAGGCTCTGATTGCCTTTTCGCTCGCAGTGTGCAGTGTTAGGTAAATGCCAATCACTTCTCCGCTTGTGAGTCGGAGCTCTATATACAAAGGAACCCAAAACAGTCTTTACAATGCCCCTTTGCAACCTCAGATTTCAGTGGGAGCTTTGCAGACTGATGTCATGTTTTTTCCCTAGATCATTTTTCTTTAGACAGAAGGCTAAATCTGGGAAAGAGATTCTGATCAAATAAGTCATTCCCATCTGCCTGTTTAAAAATGTATATGTTATGAAGAAGGAAATACCTCCTCAATGAAACTGTCTTTACACATATATGTGTTTGTGTGTGTGTGTGTGTATATATATAACAAAATATTATATTTAAACTCTGAAGTTGAGGCAGAACGTCTTTCAATCCCTGTTAATTGAAACCTTTTGGGCAGATAATATGCCCCAATATTAAGAACATCCTAGGTCTTAGTTGAAACCCTGGACAAAAATCTGGGAAGAGTACAAAGATTAAGACAACTGTGTTCCTAAGCTCTTTTTTATAAAGGTTGGCTCTATCATCTTTACACTATACTTCCTGTGTTCTAGGAAGTTACATTTTTGCTATAGGTGTGATTCTGCCAGACTGTCATTAATATATTAATCCAGATATATTAATGTTTTTGTTTTGTACCTAGGGGAGACCTTATGAAGAGACCTACCTCCCTCAGCTTATCCTACAGGTTATGTCCTTATCAGTAGCTATGTATCTGCCTCATGACTTGAGTCAGACTTGCTGAAAAAGCAAAAATGTGTCTGCCTTTGGTTGTATTTCTGAGCTTCCAAAGCTAACGAAGTGGCTAGAGTTTTGGGCCCTTGCTCCCCAGCTTGGTGCTCTGAATTTTGTAGACCCTGCAGTGCTTTGATGTGAGTTAGCACCTTTTCCCAGGACGTGCAAATGACTACTTAGGAGTAAGTGTTGAACAAACCATGCTACTGATTGGGTGACATCTGCTGACTCTTGAGCATGATTACAAGCAGATTGTCCGCCATCCCAGCTTGATCCACTTTCCCGTGAGAAAGGGGCAAATGGTGCTGTGCTATTGTGAGTGTCTCTAAAATGACTCTCAGTGCCAACCTGTGCTCCTGTTCCACTGTGCCTGTGAGTCGATGTGTGCTCACTTCCATGTGCCATTTAGACACTGGAAAAGAATTGCCAGTCTGTGCGGTTCTACTTGTCAAGCTCCTGTTCACGGCAAATCGAGGAGGGAAAGGAACACCGAGTTGGTCATTGTTGAAATAGGGCAGTGAGAAGGGAAACGTTAAGAGGACTCACGTTATCGAGCCTATCAGAGCAGCCTGCTAGATGGGGCCTGGCTGGCTCAGCATACAAGGGCTATCTATATGCTCCTATAGTTCTATTAGAGGCTATTTTAGAAAAAAAACTTATTTATTTACTCATAGTGATACTGAAATTGAGTAGCTGACTAAGAAGGCTTTCTCTTCAATTTACCATTGAAGTTACTCTGCTATCACTAATTGTTATTATTTTGAATTCCAATAGGTCAGTTTTTCATTACTTTTTAAAAATCCAGTTTACCACATCCAAATGGACACCTCTTCAAATGCATGATTTTCTGATTTCAGTTGAATTTGGTCTTGACAGGAGATTCTTCGTGTCAGAATTTGATGAAAATCACTGAGTGGGGCCCTTTGTTTGTTACTCCAGTTCTTTTCATGATCTGCTGCTGCTTGTCACTTCCAGTTTAGTTTCTGAAAATGAAATGCTACTCACAGTGTTGCATACATATCAGTATGCTCCTTGCCACACTCAGGTGTTATAAGTCAAATAATGCTACGTAGTCATCCAAATAGTCTCAACTTGCTGATGCTGGGGTAATTTACTAGACCTCTGTGTTCACAGTAAGCACTAAGATTCCCAATCCTGGAGGCCTGCAGCTCATGACAAAGGAGTCAGTCCCGGCTGTATGCTTCATTACAGTTACCTTCTAAGATCTCCAGTATAAGCAAACCAGATACATCGGCTTTCCAAACTGGCTGCTTTAGGAAATGAAGCTTTAATTTTCATGTTATTGAGAACGGTACTGTATAGTCCTGTCTGGCTTCAAACTCTTGATCCTTCTGTCTTAGTGACTTGAGTCATAAAATTATAGGTGTGTATGTCACCATGTCCTTCAAGAAAGCAGTGTTTACTGACANAACACAATTGGTCAGTGTTTTGAAGGGCTTTTTGTATGCTTCACTAAACCCATGCTATGTTCTTTTAGGAACAAATAAATTATATCTTTATCCAGCCAAAGCTTAACTATGCTAAATAGTTTAAGAGAACAATGCCTTTTTATTTTTGTGCCTTCAAAAATTCGACTGAAATCTTGAGGGAGGAAATCATAGATCTTCAAGGAGAGGGCAAATGAGAGGATGCCCTAAAGAGGGCAAAACATTTGGAAGCTGAAAAGCAGATCTTCTCACCTTTTAGTCCCCAGGAAAGAGCTGAAGCACAGGAACTGGGAGAGTGAGCTAATATAGCTGGTCCCCAGGGATGTAGGCCCTGGCCACAGACTCCCCCTGCTGAAGGCTCTAGAGTTAGAAACCCTAAATGCCTTACCCTACCTTGTGTTTCCAGTGGCCCCTTCCCTGCCCCCTCCTCCCCACCCCACCTCCGTCCCAGCGTTTTCTGTTCCTCTTCTGCCCTGAGTTAACCAGGGGCTTCATGCTTAAATCAGGCCCATTTTGAGGCCCACAGTGAGATCCCCAAGTGGAAAATAGCAGTGTTGAGTGAGGTATCAAAATAGTTCACGAAAGGAATCTCTGCCCTCTCTCCTCCCTCAGGTATATTTTCTCAGAAGTAAAGAGAAGACAGGAAGTTGAATAGCCCCAGGGGGAGGGGAACTCCAGGAACATGATAGAGGAAATCCCTGGACCAGGTCTGTGAAGGAGATGGAAACAGCAGCTAAGACAGGAAAAGTGGAAGATTCTAGCCCTAGCTCTGACAGAATATCTGGCATGGAGCTCTGCAGAGATGGAGACTGGAAATTTGATGGGAGGTAGCTGAGTTGAATTAGAGACAGGTTTCTAGAAAACACATTTAATGCGACCAGAAAAATGAGGTTTGATTAATTCTATGGTAAACAAACAAAAAAAACAATAAAAAACCCTACTTTTTAAAAGGGCTATACTGTACATTTCTTAGCTATGATTTTTATCAGTACTGTCATTGTAAGATAGACACTGACAATTGATGACTCTCCAGATTGTGAGGGGTTATAATTCCAATCCATTAGTGAAGCAGTGAAATATTTGTAAACATAACATATATGGCATATATTGATGTGTGTGTGTCTGTACATATGTATATATGGCACACAGAACACACACAAACACACATATAATTTGTTTTGATGGAATGGTGATAATAAGTGCTGTGTTCTTTTATTTTATTTTTTAAAAAAATACTATTACTACTCAGCAGTAAAAAACAATGCCATCTTGAATTTTGCATGCAAATGGATG
>LOJH01009302.1:4464-31399 GCA_001685095.1 Ellobius talpinus
AACTGTGACCTTTACAGGTTAGAAGTCACAACAGCACACCTATCCGCTATGTAAAACTGTGAGGTAGAGTTCTTGCCGTCCTGGTTTCTGCCTTCCTGACCACCATGGGGGCACTCCCTCATACAGGTGTCTTCTTCATGCTGTGGTACCAGGAACTGACTCTTGTATGTGTTCTTGTTTCTGGTGCACTCCACTTCCATCACAAAGTGTTCTTCTTTACTACTCAATGATGGACCTTACTTTCCCTACTGAACGTGGGTGGTAAATGTAATATAAATTGAGCTAGTGCCATTTCTTCTAGCTAATAAATTCACATGCTTAGAGCCTGACCTTTCACAGAGTGGAGCTAATTCTAAAATTTCACATCTTAGGAACCTCTTGGGGAGCTACTTTGTGGCAGACAGGCTCCCTTACTTCCCTCAAATGCCAACTACCCACATTCAAGCATAAATGATATCATTTCTACCCCAACTTTTTACTATTTAAACATGGCAATCAAAAAAATAGTCTACACCTTTTTACACACTCAAAATATAAAAATCAGAGCACAGAACAATCATGTTGGGAAAGTGAATGGTAGTTTCTTTTAAAAAACACTCCTACAAGCCAGCAATTTTAACTATTTACCCATGAGTGAATGAATAACTATTTTCACACAGACGTACGTAAGAATAATCATTGCAGCTTTGTTGGTGATTGACACTCCTGCAAACAGCCCCATTAACCAATAAGAAACTGGAAAAAACAAGTGGTAATATACAATCAATGGGAACACAACTCAGCAATAAGGATGAATTAATAAAACCAACTCTATGGATAAATCTCCCAAATATTATGTTAGTGAAGAAGCCTTGTCAAAGGGAGTACTTGACACGAGATGCTAATTAAGGTAAGTTCTAAAACAGAACAGTATAACTTACAGTTGGAAAAAGAGCAGCGCTCATCATGTGGGGTCAGGGATTGGTGAGAACTTTCTAGAATGGTAGGTTCTCCTCTATGTAGCACTCATGTATTTAAGAACACACAGTGTATGGGAATGTTCTCTCCAGGTAGATTTCACAGCAAAATAAAGCTATGAGCAAGTCTGGAACCCTCGCTAGCAAGAGGTAAGCTGAAGTGTTCAGAAGGAAGTATACAGGGGTTTGCAATTTTAGAAACATCAAAAATAATCTGGGTGGATGGACAGACAAAGGGGCATGTGATAAGGCAATGTACTAACGCCCATGTGGTGAAGACACTATGAAATCATTTTAAATTTTATAGACTTAAATTTTTTATAATAAAATGTTGCCATTTACTCCCTAAAAGGCCCTTAGAAAATCACTGCCACCAAATACTATTTTGTGCCAATTTAGAAAACTACGCTTCTCTTTAGAGTGTGAGGTGAGCAATCAGCTCCCAATCTACTCTGGTGAAAAACTACCCAAGCAGTATTTTGAGCTGAGAATGCCATCCAGCCCGATGTCACACTCAAGCGACTGGACTGGCTGTGAGGACTAACACCGGGCCAAGATGAAGACATTCTTTGGAGGAAAGACAACAGTAAGACTGGTTTGTGTTCCATCTTATCAACTAAATCAGTTAGAAAATAAAGGTGAGACTTCATCCTGCAGAGTAAGCAGCCACTGCCTTCAAAGGACAGGCGCCTTCATCCTATCTGGTCAGTCTAAGGACTCTGCATTCGATTCAAGGTTCACTGGGAACCAGCCTCAGCGCGCACGGCCCCCATGTTCCACATGTCTCACTTCAAGCCCTTCCCACCTCTGCTCTAAATGCCCGACAGTCACTATTTTTAGCCATATGTTTAGAATTCCTGTATCATGACATATAGGAATCATATACTGCATCTCGCCTCATAAAGAGTTCTCACAAAAATAATCTCGATTCTTTGAAACATTTACTCACCAGCTTTCATAATATTTAGTTTCAGTGCTGGCTTTCCTGAGCTCTTGAAGCTCTTCATGTCCAAGCACAGGTTCTGCTTTGTCCTGAAGTGCACAGATTAGTGTTTATTCTCAAGTGTGCTTTAAACTCCTGCTGGGGCATTGAGTCACACTGAGCATGACCTTCACAGACTGGCACCATCATGGGACACCCCATTTCTAAGTCTCCATTACAGGACTGGTCTTTCCCCATTGTCAGCACTGCCTGTCTGTCAAATCGCCTCTTCTCCAAGCGAGACCAGCACTAATGGTGGTCTCAAGCCATATTTACCCCAGTGCTTGGAGATTCTACAAATCTCCTCAGACTTACACTCTTGGCTTTATAGCTTGTTTCCTTCTTAATACACTCCAACCATGACTTTCTTTGGCTTGTGTTAATTAATGGAGTTAATGGAGTTGTCTCATGCCCTGTCAAACACAGCACAGAAGATACTTGTGCAGTATCTTCCACCTTAATGTTCTGTCATCGTCCCCAGCAGAGACTCTGTCAGTTTTAAAGCTTCATTCTACTGAAGAGGGCAGCAGGCTCCGCCCTCTGTACTGCAGCATGTAATCTAAATGCACATTTCCTTACCCACTGGTGAGATAGGGGTAGGGGTGAAGGGGTAGGGGTGAAGGGGTAGGGGTGAAGCGAGTGTGGAACAGAGAGGACAAACATACACCCTTCTTTACTACTCCATGAATGCCACTTGAGACAGAGCAGGATTAAGGAATATTTTCTACTCTGCAGGATTAGAGCAACGATACCTTCCACTGTTCATGCGCCTTCCGTCCTCAATACTTCTGTAGATTACTATGTTTCATTATTGAAATTGATGACTTGTGTATTCCGAATTTTAGAGCTTTGGGGATATTTACTGACATATATTGATTTCAAGAAGTCAAGGAGTGTCAAATGCTATTCATGTTGTTTCACCAAGATATCTGTTGGCTACCTATCAGAAAATACTTTCTGCTCTCAACTGAGACTCTTTACTTCTAGAACTGAAAGGTAACACTGATAAATTTGTTAACTCAGTTAACTGTTTTGGCTATCTTCACACATCTTTTTAAATCCTGGAGAGCTTTTCCTTTGGGTGCTTAATCAAAGGTACTAGCATTGCACAAGCCTTGTTGCGGATCACAGCCTATTTATTGATGCTTTTTTCTGCCTGTGCCTTCTGTACAGACTCAAGATCTACAGATTTGAACCAGCTATAGTGGCTTTAGTTGTTAGCAGCCATCATGGTTTTCTTATGACTAAGTGTGCTTTGGGTAGGATGTGAGAGACACACAATGCCACCAAATCTCTTCTGGAAAGTTATATAGCATATAAAAGAAAGCTGGATGACCTCTTCCAGGTATACTGTGCACTGGGATATATTCACCCCACCTAACAATCATTCCATTGCATGCAGAGGGGTTTAGATGGGAGAGTATGATTTGCTTAGCACTGTCAAAAACACAACTTGACATGTTCTCAGTGAGGATGGCAATAACAATCCTCACACCACACCACACATCACCTGAAAGTAAAGAAGCGACAAGTATNGGCTCTGCGGTACTGAACCCGAGCGAGCAGGCTGAGCAGTTTCACCAATATCGCTAATGAATCACCCTTGTACAGTAGGGTCAAAGCAATGAGAACTGGGAACGAAGCCAAACTGATCTAAAGGAAGCTATCATCTTGGCATCACGGCTCTGCTGAGTCAGAGAGCACTAAGAGAAGACACCAAACTGCCATTGTCTACTGAGTTTACACAGGAATGAAAAAAGAAAAGGCAAACAGACACAACCTAATAAAAGTCACCCAGCTAACATGTCACTCAATCCCTAGGAGGAACTACAGTAATGTAGGGGGCTATGGCACTGAACCAGTGGGAAAGAAGTATTTCTTTTCAATTACATTTGGAAGCCAATGTCAGCATCAACATAGCAAAGGCCTGAGATTCCAAGCAGACTGAAGTCACATCCTTCATGTGTCCTCTAGGTGAACTGTGACCATATATAAGAAGTCGGTTTGGGGCACTGCTGGGTTTTTATTCATAACTCTTGTGTATCTATAAAGACACACAAACAGAGAGGGGCAGGATATCTGCCAATCACGATTGACTATCTGTGTATCTTGCTGTATTGACTATTCAAATCATACATGGAATTTCCATATTTTATCTTACTTTACTTTTTTGCAGGAAAGAGAGCTTAAGGTGCATTGAGCTTAACTCATTTGGAATTCTGCATCTGTGAGCTGATGGCGTAATTACATTCATAATGAAAACACTGGCGACTCTGAAATTCAGTGTAAGAAACAGATACTGAATATAAGAAACAAACATTTAAAGTTGCATGTCTAAGGATCTAACACACACAATCCACAGAAGCAGATCTGCAAGTCAGCCCTGACTCTAGGAAGTATCATTGTTTTCATACACCCCAGACCACAACCCAGACCATAGCAGAAGAGGAATTATTACTAATGCTCACACTGAGACAGACACACATTGAGGACCAAGCATGCTAAACACAAGGCAAGGTCTAGGCACATGACACGTGGGACAACAGGACAGGAATGGCTCAGCACCATCATGAGACTGAAGAGTCACAGGAGGAAAGCCCTGAAGGAGGGTTATCAAGTACAGAGAGAACTTCTGGAGAGTGTCAGAGGCAGTGGCAGTGGAAGACATGGGAGCAGTTGAATTTTTGCCCTGGACATTGTGGCACCATTAATCAAAACTCCTCCAGGAAGAACAGACAAGGATGCATCCTTCATTTAGGTGAAAATGGCAGGGAGATGGCTGAAAGCTGTGCATTGAGATCAGACGGGTAATGCGGGAGGGCACTGGGGATGAGATGCCTTACATGAGCCCAGGACAGCGGCAGAGTGCGCATGTGCAAGAGACCTATTCTCAATGAGTCCAGATCTACACTCACAGTGACGGCAGAGATACCATCCTTGATAGATGGCTTTGGGAGATGCCAGGAATACAGAGAAAGGGAGGCGATGTGACAGACTGAAAACATTCGATTCCGTAACTGGAGGACTATGGCTGATTTTCAAAAGAACAGTTTCTCGTAGAGTGAGGTGTAACAGCTAACAGAAAGGTTTGCAGAGAGAGTGATGAGAACGGCAGACAAGGAACATGGAATTCTTCAAGGCTGGCAGAGAAGAGGCTGGAGAAAACTGGCTTTAGCATAGGAGGGTATGTGAGCATCACTATAGACTGCAAAAACAAACCAGCATACAATTCTTTGCATAATTCTGTACTGATCATAAGCCCAGTTGGTTTTCACCTTTAAAAAATCTTCTAAAATAAAAATTAACACAATGTTAAATTATATACATTTTATAACTTAATACAAACATAAAAAGCATTACCATTTTATGACAAATTTTATTTCTAAAGATCTATACAGTTTTTGTGACTAGACTTCTTCAGGATGATTTTGTCTCTAGTATCATGAGATATTAAATATTATTAACAATTTCTGCTTTAGTGCCAGAGCAATTACTGTGATATAAAAGATTACATTGAAATATTAAGCATACCTTCATCCTCAGCCATCCTTCCCCAAAGACAAACATCTTTAGAGTAGTTAACAATTTGGACAGTATTTTTTAAGAGAAAAATTAAAAATAGTCTTCTATTATTGTTCTTAAAGGTCTAATCTTTTCACAATAAACATGCTTATTTTTATTATATATACATGCATACATATGAAATTTCTGCCTAAAATACATGCAGCCACCATTAAAACTGAATGACTAGCTCATCCTCACAACCCTAAGAATGGCCTTTTAGTAAGGCACTCACGTTTAGAATTGGGATGTAACTACCAAATTAAGTGAGATGCTTGAAGAAGACTTTTATGAAGCACAAACAACTTTTAATACATTATAACTGCAATAGGAAAATGTCTTTCAATGAATATGATATATCAAAGACCTGGAGGGTTTTCTTCATATAGACAATAAAAATAATTTTCAAGAATTACAGAGTGAAATTTTGAGGACGCCACTATCCACTAACAGTCTAACTATGGTCTAAATATTCTGCATCACCTGGGGAGGAAGGGCAACCATGTTCTTATAGAGAATTCCTAAGCTCCGATTAGCACCATTCAAAAGCTTATTATCAGTTGTTCATCTACAAACCGGCAAGTCAGGTAAAAGCGTGAAAGCAAGGACCCAGTGCAGTGTTTACAGTTCCTTCTTTTAAGGTACCTGGAGTCTAGAGCATCAAAGCACATTATGTGATTATGCCTCAGTAGCCAAGAGGTGTTAGCATTTAGAGACATGTTGTGGGAAGAAAGGAGTCTTATCCTGCTGGGAAATGCATCTTAATGATCTGTGGCTAACACAGCCGTGCCACCCATGTCGTGTGGGCATATGACCTGCAGATCTGTGGGAGCTGGGGACATTAGCTTTCTGTGGTCACCAATTCGGGATGTCTCAGCTGCTGCCTTTTGAGACTGACCAGTTTCATTCTGTCTCTGATGTGTTCTGCAGTAGAAGCCATGTCACTCGGACTCCCAAAATACTGTTCAGTTCTAAAATCAGGACACACAGAAAACACACAGGTTAATACAAGTTCATTTCACTGTACCAGTTGCATAAGAACAAATGTCATCATAAGACATAATCGGGCCTATGTAGAAACTAGTTCACCTGGGGGTCATGCAGTAACTTGCACCTGGAACCCAGACTGCTGGGTTTGCTCTTTGCTACAGATAAGTCACATGATATTAAGCTACTTTTGATAATTCAAATCCAGACATCCCTAGAGATTTTTCTCTGTACAGACAATGAGTAATGATCTTCCAAGGGAATAAACTGGTAATTCTTTTCAATATGAATTTCAAACACTCACTGGAAGTTCGTGACACAGCAGTTTGTCCTGTGTGTCTCATAGCTAAGTTCTGTGTAGATATTTGGCTCCAGGAACCATCCCCCCACCCACACACACATACACTGCTATCATCTGGAACAATTACTCCACTCTGTTATCAGGCGTGGGGACACTGAGAGCTTTAGTCACTGCTAAGAAGCAAAAAGGAGCCGAGGCACTGGGCTCCAGCCTCTATACTCTCCATCACATGACCACAGAGGATACCTTACTTCTACCTGATGGCTTGGTGTCTCTACTATTTGACTCCTTTGACCGCTCAGTGACAAGGTCTAGATCTGCAGGGATGAAACTCTTGATTCTTTTCCTGGATTGTTGATTTTTACATGAGGTCATCTCACATTTGAAATAGTAAAGAATGTGCAGGTTAGGGCCTGATGACCTTTCATATGGAAAATCTCAGATGCCTTAGGGCCAGTGAGAAGACAGGTCTGGAGCTGGACAGACCTGACACTGTGTCCTAACTCCAACACCTGCAACTATGAAACACTGGTCCTCTGAACCGGAGCCTCGGTTCCTTCAGTTCTAAGTCATGAACAGTCACGCTGGCCTCAATCGGACTGGTACAAGCAATGAAGGTAAAGAGTTGAAGCTGCCTGACTGGTATCTTATGAGCTCATAGGTCTCAGTCCCTTCCCTGACCCTCCCCATTCTGAATGGGGCCCCAAATCCCACAGCTCCCTGTCCTCACAGCTCAGGCTAGAGGTTCACGTCTCAAACTAAACTGCAGTCGCCCATCTAAGTTGTCAAGAGGCAAATGTGATGCCAGCAAACACCAACTGCCACTGCTGCCAACAGCGGTAGACTTCTCAGTTTCAACTGATCTGCTGTAGGAGTTGGGATGTGGACTAAAATGAAAACACTGAGCCTTCTAAAGAACGGCTTTTCTTTGCTCAGTAATTTAACTTTTACATGCTAAGAGCAGGCAGCTTACCCATCAGGGTAAACCACAGGAACAGTGAGTCTATCCAGCAGTGACTTCCCAACTGCTTCAACTTCCTCAAACTGCTCCTCATCATTAATTGCTTCTGGCTCCTCTGGGCAGTCTTGCAGAATCTGTAGCAAACAAAAGGGCAGCACCAATCAAAATGAAGAAAGGGAATTAATCCCGCACGGATTCTTTAAGTTGAAGAGGGCGGCGCTCTGGTTCACTGCTGAGGGCCTTCAGAAACATCAACTGTAGAAGACTGAGCTGTGACTGGTGAAGGAACCCTCATCACAAACGAAGCACAGCTCTAGTAACAACATATACTCAGGAGTACAAATAATGGAGTGCTATTTGGAAAATGAATAGAGCTTGTGCTTAAGAAATAAATAGTCTCTAGCTTACTAGACAACCATTTACTAACCATTTAATGGGATGTTTATTTAGCAGAGTGGAGTGTGAGTATCAGACTGCTCTTGAGTCTACAGACGTCAAACCTCAATGAAACTGCAAACTACACCCAACAGTGTGTGCAAAGGTAACACGTGTGAAGATCTGCCTAGATCTGCTTCAATCTTCTGGTTTCACTGGTTATACGCCTAATATCAGAAGCTCTACTGTGTTCAAAGACATTTCATTCTTTTTTATTTAAAAATTCAAGATTTGGTTTCAAACTAGGACATTTTTCAGTTATTATGTTGTATAATTGCTTACAGTTATAGCTGAGTTTAGGCTTACTTTATAAAATACAGCAGTCAAGAAGAGAAATAGTGCATGGCGACAGAAGGCTTTACGTGAATTTGCTCAATAAAATAGGTCGTTACAAGCAAGATAAAGGCCAGGGACAAAAAGAAGTAAAGGAAGGCAGGAAGGAAGACAGACCAACTTCCTATTTAAAAATCTTCTAACTATATTTTTCTGTACCTTCTAAAGAGTTCTCAATTTAAAAATATTCTCACATTTAAAATAATATCCTAAAATGTCATGAGTGACTCTTTTGACCGAGGCAGGGTACTGTGACCCATGAAGGGTAGGGCTTCAGGGCTCTGCACTGGCAAGCTCACCCTGGACACACCCATTAAGCACAACATTTAAGCTCCACACTTTTCCTGGATGAGTAGTGTATTTTATAATAATGAAAAATGTTCACTGAGATAATTAGCAGGTAAACAAGTCAAGCCATCTTCTATACCCGTTCCATCCTTATTAGGCCTTTGTGTGTCTGTTGTCTGAGACTACAGGTATGAAGCAACACACTCTATGTCATTTGGGCCGGGTCTAACAACAACACTGATCTGTGCAGTTCAGTGAGCAGGTGAGAGAATCAGCGGTGCCACTTTCAAGAGTGTGATCCAATACGAAACCTCTCAGTTTCTAAGGTTCCGGTCACATCTGTTCCTTCTGAGGTGAGGCTATAACTTCGGCTTTCCACATATTACTGCATAATTTTAAGTCCCTTGCATATAAATTCCCACTATAAGAGATCAACACAAAATTAACTACCTAATAAAATTTCCGTCTTGAATGGGAATATATTCAGCATCACCACTGTGAAGAGAAATGGGCTTTTAACAAAAATTTGCCCAAATAACACGATTATTTTTATTATTGGCTTCTCTAACTAATGACATCAAACTATGGAGAAATAAATTCTAGAATGGATCTTTAAAAATAATCATGGAACAAAGGTTTTGATTTTAGTTTTATTAGTTTGCTTGGCCAGCCTTTACCCTGAATTATGAAGTCACAAAGTAACTGCTGAACCTTCCTGACAATCACGACAGGGACAGGCATAGTTGCCAAGAGCGTTCCCTTTCCTGACCCAGTGAAAGAGTCTGACAAGGGGACAGCAGAGGACAGAGAGAAGCCTGGGCTGGATGGGAGAGGGGAAGAAGCCAGGCCTCCTGCAGCTCTGGAATCCCATGGCCATGCACTCCAGCCTGGGTCCACTTGGGAGACTCAGTGTAGATACTCTTAAGACACACACACATTCAAATGAGCCTCAGCAACAAAATGAATGTGGACAGGATCACATAGAGTAGTTGCATCATTACAGTATTCCAGGTAACATTTTTAATAAATGCAATGAGTATCAGTGAGGTAACTTTCCCCCCACCTCTTTAAAGAGACTGCAGTGGGGCTGCAGAGGTCTCAATGGTTAGGAACACTGGCTGCTTTTCCAAAGGACTTGGGCTCAACTCCTAGCACCCACAGGATGATGATGAAAACTGTCTGGAGCTCTAGTCCCAGGGGAATCTGACAACCTCTTCAGGCCTCTGCACTGCATGTGGAGAATGGACTTAGATTCAGGCAAACAAACACATAAAAGAAAAATAAAATCTCAAAAGAAAAAAATTTTTTTTAAGATCCTGCCTACCTTTTCAGCGTTTGAGTGGAAGGCAATCGACATCTCCAACCGGTGCACCCTCTCTTCCGACGCTACCGTAAACTGCTTCCACACTCTGTTCAGTCGAGGAAGTGTGTCCCCTGAGGACCGGGACGTACAGCGCAAGGATTGGCACAGAACAACCGTGGCTTGCAGCAACTGTCTGCCGTAGTCGTAAGTGCTCTGGGGGGAAATGGGGGGGAAGGACCACCATGTTAGAACACACGCAACTCATGAGGAGGGGTGGTGCGGCCGTGAGGCAGCACTGGACATACTGCACGGACCAGCGGCTGTCGGCAATCTGCAAACACAACTAACAAATGTGGCAACGTGTCTAGCTAGCTACCAGGTTTGTTTCTCTTTAAGCTCCCGTCCTTATTCTGTGTTCACCATCTCAGCCGGCTAAATTCTACTGGCCACAAAGAATGTCAGGTCTCTGATTATCAAAATGAAGAGGTGAAGTGAGCTCCACACTTTGTATTACATATAAGAAAGTAAAATACAACCGTGTAAACTCTGCATCAGGGCAAATACACAAACATATACTTGATCCCAAAATAATCCTGTGTCACTATGCTAATTCTAGTGACACACTAGGAATGCTGCTTCCGATCAGTTGTCGCTAACAAGGACCTCACGCTAATCCTGTGAACTGTCCAATAGTCTACACAGTGGCACAGCAGAGGGAGCCCTCTTGAGGTCATGTGGCCCAGGGTCAGGGCACCAGCTGGCATTTTCTTAGCTCTGTGTGACAAAGCTGACCGTCTTAGACTTGGAAGGCTGTTACACCATCATCTGCAGAAAGTCATTCACACACTGCCCTTGCAGAAAAGAAGACAAATACTGTACCTGTGCAACATCGACAAATTTTCTATGCTTTTCCAGTAAAACCTTTGTTTCCTGAGCGTCATCACCCAGTCTGATGTGGGTCTTCAGCAGGGCATCCAGAAGTTCACTTAGCCATTCCACTGCCTGATGAACACACAGAATGAAACTGAACTCGTAATTCCTTCCTTGTAGTGAAATATCAGCTCTGTGCAAAAATTACTTCCATGTGATGAGTTAGCTCTTTAATTATAACCCTGGTTTTAGCATTCATTTGGTGCCATGCTCTATGAAGTCATGATCTCTCCTGATCCTCAAACTGATGTCTCAAATGCCAAGGCAGGACCTACTGAAGAAATGTGTTCAATGTACCTTATGTGATCATAAGGCCTTGGATCCCTGTAATACAGTTCTGCTGGGATCTCACTACAGATGTGCATTTTGACTTAAAATGATAAATTCTCTCTATACTTCAAGATTAAATGGTTTTCTGACACTAAATACATGATTACATCTAGTTGCTCATGCAGCACTGAGAATTCTCTTGTGGGATAAAAAGCAATGTGCTTCACCAGCCTCCAATCCAGGCTAGAACTAACAACTTAGTTGACAATAATGATTAATAAATATTCCCAGTCTCTAACTCAACAGAGGATTTCACTGAGAGGTGAGTGAAATGAGATCAGGAAAGTAGCTGAAATACAAGGCTCTAATCTCTACATGAGAAACAAGGACTTGATGCAATAAACTGGTTTCCTTAGCACTACGGGAGTCCCCTTTGTTCACAGTTAAGAGAACTTAACCTTCTAAGTTAGCCTACAATGAACTTAACCTAAGCTAACCCCCTATGGTGAATTGGGCCTTACCTGGGAAGCATCCTCTTCACACTTAAACAACTGCACCATCTGAAGCATCTTTAGCCTCCGCACGTCTACCATGTCCTCACATCTAATGGACCAAAAGCAAACTCAGCTTAGTATTCTGGCCTCAGAGATCTACAGTACCAGCGTCTGACACGCGTGGTCAATAGCGCACTACAATACTTAGCAGTCCCATGCTATGGATGCTGCAGCTATGTTGTGCTGACTCGTCCGAGTTTATGAATATCTACTCTATTATCTATGTTACATCAAGACCTCAAAATACCTGGGATGATACTGAATGACAAACCCTCTTGAGGATAGCATGGATTCTGCAAAATATTGAAGGAAAGCATAAACGCAATGGTCCACCAAAACCCAAAGAAACCTCCATCACCAACTTCATCACACAAGCTTCAAAGATAAAAGTATAAAAGTTTAGAGGATAATGTTCTGTGGAAATTTAATACATTTTGTCAAATTCTAAATACTGGATTCTGAACAAAAAATGTATACCTATACTCTTTAAGAAAAAAGTAAGCCACGTAAATTTAGAGTTAAGACAAACACAATGCAGAACATTGTTTAATCTCACTGTGGTCTGCATGGATAATAAACAGAGTAAACTCCAACAGTGTCTTGGTGTAAGATATGATCTATTTCCTTCATTCCCATGCAATTCAATGCACGAGAGCAGGAAGGGGACTCCTGCAAAACCCCACATATCAGATACAGGTAATCCAAGAGGCCCCAGCTCTACAGTCAGGGTTCCTGAAGAAAGCCTAACAATAACACAGAACTGGCTACCTTTAAAATGAAGACCTCTCAGCCACAGCCTAATGTTACAGTACAGCTTATCTAAAGTAAGTCTATAGCGACAGAAGGGAAAGAAAGATAATGACTTCCAAGATCTAAAGCAAAACACGTAGGACACCGTAATGCTAAAGATGACTGCCACATAAGCTCAGTGTACATTGTGTGTCGCTGGGAAAACAAAGTTTAGCCTGAATTTAAATTGTACCGTCTAAACACACAGGAGTCAGGGTGGAAAATGTTTACGGGAAATGAATTTTAGTTGGTAAAAAGCTGTTACATGTCCATGTGAAACATTTGTGAAGTGGAGAGGAACAAGTGACTCGCGGCCTAGCGTAAGCGTCCACTAGACAGAAAACAAGAAAAAGAGACGTCATGGATGAAGGAGAAACACCACATATTTGAGAAACTGACAGTGACTGCGATTCTGTGGGAAGCTGCAGGATGCTAAGACTGCAGAGCTGAAGGAGGTCTCACTTTCCTAAAGACACAACTCCATCTCAAGACAGGCCTGGTGCTCCACCCCGTACACCTGTCCTGAGGATCAACTTCCCTCACCAAGGCTCATGCCTGAATTCCACTGAAGACAGGATGACCTGAGACCACACTCTGGGCTGTGCACCAAAGGCTGACAAAGACCACTACTTCAAGATGGCTAATGGTGAGAACGGGCACCAGTTATCAAGAAGAGCCAGCTCAGACACGAGGCTGAGGATGAGCAGAAATGATGACTCACGAGGCAGTCCAGTTACAGTAGCGGTGGCCACTGTGAGAAGATCCGTCCAGCTAACAGCTGGGCACTTCCAATGACGTCACTATGAAAAGATCCATCCAGCTAACAGCTGGGCACTTCCAATGACGTCACTATGAAAAGATCCATCAGCTAACAGCTGGGCGCTTCCAATGACGTCACTGTGAAAAGATCCGTCCAGCTAACAGCTGGGCGCTTCCAATGACGTCAGTGTGGCCTTCAGGTTCATGGGTGGTTCAGGGCCTCTGCATGCTGTGGGCTGTAGTTGGTAGCATGGAGCAAGACACAGAGTCAGAAGGAGGAGATGAGCAGGATGTCCGGGAGGGGTCTGCCCCTCGGAGGGTGACAAGACACAGAGTCAGAAGGAGGAGATGTCCAGGGGGCTCTGCCCCTCGGAGGGTGACAAGGTTCCACAGAAAGAAATGAAGCTGGATGACGACGAGGAGAAGGAAACTGAAGAATCAGCTCCAGTGAAGGAGTCTGTAAAGGAATCAATCCAGAATGGAAAAGACAAAACTATCAACACCACGGCCAAAAGATCAGGAATCCAAATGAAACCAAACAAACAAAAAGAACAGAAAAACAAAACAAAAAACACTCCAAGGACCCAGTTCTGTAGAAGTCATTAAGGCAAGAATATAAGCAACTGTAGAAAAGAAGGGTTCTCTTTCCAAAGTGGAACCCAAGGTCATCTGTTATGTGAAGAATCGCGCCTTGAGAGCTCTGGCAGTGGAGGAAGCCTCTTTAAGAAAAGAGTTGAAACACTTTGAAATATTCCGTCCTACTTCATGGCTGTAGCAGCTGCTACCCGGCTGCCTTTTTTATGATGCGAAGTGATTTCATCACCAAAAATGTGTTGTTTAGATGCCTGTTTCATTTTCAAGGATGGAAATACACTCTTGACTTAGCTTTAAGCACGCATGGACTGTTAGGGTAGGACATAGTCAGCGGTCAGACATGGAAGTGGGGAGATGAAGGTGTGAAAAAACCCACAGTATTAGAATAACAGATAACAAAGTTAGGGGCTTCATCCAATCTTTGTACTTGTGTAGATTACTCTTGTCTGCAGCAGCCGTGAGAGCAGTAAGACCTAAGGCAGAAAAAAGAAAATCTTGGGCATCTGAGGTAAATTTAAATTTAGAGATAAATTCCAAATTTGGTAGCTGACAGCAACTCGAACAGGAAACTAAAAGCGAGAGAGCAAAGTCTGGGAGAAAATGAATCTGATCTATACATAGTAAGTTGGAGTAGAGTGTGGCATATCCCAGCTAGAGATCCTGCAGAGGCAACCCAAGTCAGGGAGGTCCTGGTAACCAGCAAGCCATGAGCATACGGGGTAGACTCAGGGAGAACACTCAGAGAGGAGCATCAAGGCCTGGAAGGCACATTTCAGTAATCGAAGGAGAAAGCAGGAGGGACCGAGTCAAGAGGGCATTTGAGGAAGAAGACACAGCTGTTGCTGACTTTCAAAGAGAGCACCAACTGGAGTCAAGTGGGCCAGATCCAAAATAGCCCGACTTTCCCAAGACTAAGTTATTCCCAACGGCAATTAGAAATTACTGACACTAGAACAAGCAGAGGGACAGCAGCAGGGAGGGCCGGAAGGAGAATAAAGAGGGATAGAAAATAAACCAGAGAAAACAAGGGGTACAAGTCAGACCTGCAAATGACTGAGCTGTGGGGACAAGTGGTGACATCAGAAGACAGTGGGCTGACGAGCAGGCCACTCTCCTTCTGTGACAACTCTACGTGTACAATCATTTATTACACTTCCTCCTGGAGAGATCTAACCATCCACAGAAAGGACCAGAACCAGGGTGGAGAACAAACCCTGCTTGAGAAAGAAGCCAGAGCCCATGGGAGCTAGCAGCTGACAGAGCTACCCCACCTCACAGTGAGGACACCGACCGAGGTCCAGGGCAGGGTGCAGAAGGGATTCCTGCCTTGTGACTCTCGGTGAGGTAGAGTGGAAACATCTGGGAAATTCCCTTCATGACTTAAGTTTCCAAGTGTGCAAAATTCCACACAACCATGTCAGATTAGGTATCTGTGCCTATCTTTGCCCTGTAATCCTTTACTGTCTAACACTTTCAGGTTACTATTATAGACTGGATGCCTAAAAAGCCTTAGGTTTCTGTTAGTCTCTCAAGTAATAAAAAAATCAATGCCAGCCCATTGTCTAATTTCACACAATTGTAATTCAACACAACAATGGATGTGACATAAGAAGATGAGATGAAGAGACAATTAGGTAAGGTTTAACCCAATTCTAACAGAAAACAGAAAAGCACACTATCCAAAGCAGTTTTCTTCTAGTGTGAATATCTGAGAGTAACTAAAATCTCTACAGCCAGGTTAAAGGGGACAGGTGCCTCTTCATCAAATGAACTGACAACAGCTGTCAGAGCAGTCACATATAATAATGATCACATTCTCCCACACCTACCACACATATAGCATATAACAAGTAAGGGGCTTGATTTTGTATGCAAAATATAGAACATGTAGCTTCTATCTTAGTATCATGCTATCTTGCTGAATTGAACATTAACATTCAAACTTTGCCTTTGTTTTCTAAGCTGCATATCTTCCATCACGCCTTGTATGTGGTCCACGTTTTCTTTATTTTCAATAGTTACATCCTTTCCGTAGGCCCAGGAAGCCTGATTGGAGATCTGATCCAGGAGACCTTGGCCTTTTTCTCGCAAGCCTTGCAATCCCACATCTAAAACAAATGACACTAGATTGAGTCTCTTAACACGGCTATTTCCTCATCAGCAGCTAGACGTGGGATCCAAATGTAGATGCTTTAAATACTGACATGCAGGCCTCTCACTATCTCCAGCCACAGAACCTTTAAATGGGGATCAAAGTGGACTGCTTTCTTCTGTTGCCAAATTCTCCATAAAGGGAATCTTCTAAACACAAATCTGCATAGATTACAACTTTTAAAAATTGAAGTATGGGGCTCTCCATTTCAACAATATGATTTTCTATTTTTTCCCTTTTGTGTCCCAAATTTGAGGGAAATGATACATTTTTTAAAAGAGCATAAGATTTACAAGATTTCAAAAACACTCACAATGTATAATCAAAATAAAAGAATGACCACTGCAAGCAAGGCCACTGTGAGCAGGGCCACTGCAGCTCACATGAATGGGAAGCTCCACCCAAGAAGCCTGGATTCCAAACTGGACATGTGCACAGGAGCTCTCTTTTAAGAAGTATGGCCCAAGAAAGCTTGTGACACTTTAAATCGCACTTGGCCTATGAAATATTAAATAGGTATTATGCATACCATCCATTAACAAAGGCTACAAGCAAGTAAAATGTCAACACAAAAATGCCTTTTAAACTAATTTCCTGAAGTTGTTTTCATAATGAATTAATTTGGTTCAGTAGTCACATGTCATGGCTTTCTAGTAACTTGCTGTAACGCTCTGCATCTTCCCCGTTCACTCCTGTAACGCCACCTTCTCGGTCCGACTTTGAACCAGGGGCATGCACTGCGTTTCCTACTGCACATGCATGTGAAGGATCTCGATGTCAAATGTCAGAGCTGGGTTAATCAAACTGGACCACACTTCCCTTGAAGATAACTCTCAGTGTGAAAATACAACACAGAGAATCAAACCAACTATTCTTTCTTGTGGTTAGAATGTAGCAACAACAAAAAAAATCACCGCATAAGACACAGCCTGGGACATGCAGGGTTTACCATGAACACTTCACAACTAATTACGGTTTCTGCATGCATGACAAATATCTGCCCCTGGAATATGCAAGACATAGCACTTTAGATTGAGTAACAGGAAGGTGAAAGGCCTGAGGAAGGAAGGACTGACCAATCATGATGGAAAATAAATGTTTTAGCATAAATTATAACCCTTCAAGGGAATACAACCTTTCAATATTATGTTTTCTTGTTCCCTGCAAATGGTAATTAGTTCAGTATATAAATTAACTGTCTAACCATGGTAATATTTTTACAAAGAACCCGTAGGTTTCAGCATTTTTAAAATCTGCTTACCAACACTTTTCAGCTTCTCTTCAAGCAGTTTTAAAGTTTGCTGAATTGATGCTCCATCAGCCGGCGCCACATCTACGCACAACATGCCCAATAAGCCATCCAACTGCTGAGACAACTAAAGCGGAGGGACAAAGAGACAACCCTGATGGAACCAGTGTCTCAAGTCTTCAATGATTAATGAGGTCATCACAAATACACTTGAAAAGACCATGCAGTTAAGAGATAAGGACGGGCAATCGGGATAGATGTTATCTAGAAGACGGACACACAGATGCACCAGGAAGGTCAGCAGGACGCAGGAAGTTAGTAAGGGTTCCGTTCCTGCCTATGTTATAAAATATATTACTGAGAAACCATCAAACTAAAAATACTAGCTTGGAATGCTTTAGACAGTAGGTTTAACTGCATGAGAACAACCAAATAATTTTTAACTGAGGAATTTTATCTTATTACCTCCACCACTCAATTACTGTCCCAGAAAACAACCCTGGGGCAAAACTACACGAGTTTTGTGCAGCTGTACAAGTCATCTGAAGACATGGAAAGCGGCTGGAACAGGTACTCACATCTTGGGCCACACCATGAAATTCCAAAGCTGCCTGTAGGAGATTTTGCCTAAACTCTAGCTGACTGGCCTGTCGGTAGCAAACATCGCTGAGCTGTTGCTGCAGAGACTTCAATTCCACCAGGTCTTCCTCATCCCCGGCGTTCAAGAGCGCTGCAATCTGCTGGTTAAGCTCCACATACACTGCAAACCACTCCTGTAGCAGGGACATCACGAACCAAACAAGGTCAGTTAGCTCCTGAACACTATGTATGATTTTTCTTCAGGAAGAGAAACTGAATTCTTTTGGAAGGCAGAATTATTTAAATAGAGGATAAGTCCCCTACCATCGAATCCTTCCACTTCTGAAAGTAACTGCTGGCCAAAACTAGTATCACCTGTAGCCCAACTAGTCTTTCCAAGTAGCTCCTGCTCTGATGGAAGCCTGTTTACACTCAGGGAACACAGGGCCCTTGAAGTTCATCAAACCAACTGTAGTCCTTGTCCGACATTTCACGAGCCCTGGGTGAGTTCAAAGGTAGGATCGTTCCTCATTATCACCTCCAGACTGTTCCTTGTCTGCTCGCCTTCTCAGTGCAAGTTGCTGAATTTCTCTCTGCTACCCGCTCCCTCCCTCCCCACATCTACACCGGGCATGGCAAAGGCCTTAGCTTTCTCTCAGCAATGTTTCCACCATGTAGACATCGACGAACACCAACTCCTAAACTTGTGTTCTTGACTCCAAGATTTCCCTTCTCAACCATATTATTTTCGTTTCATCTAATGGACCTATCTTAGACACCATAAAAATGGATTGCGTAGTACTATCCAGCTCCCTAAACCTCAGTTCCATGATTTCCATGACTCCCATTTTCTGACCTCCAAGTACTGACCCCAGTTGTCCTACTTCAGCAGACTCAGGCTTAACAATCCCACGTGTCCACCAGTCTGTGACTAACAGGCTTACTGTCCAGCCTCTTGTTCTTTCTTCTATCCTAGGTCAAAGGCTGTTATTACCTGATGTACTTATCACAAGCTATAAGCTGGTTTCTCTGCCTACTGTGACTATACCGCGCTCACGCCGCTATGGTACTACAGCCATGATGTATGGTATTACACAAGATACCAGTAGAACATATAGTACAATGATGCCCCACAGATTTGTAGCTTACTGATATCAATCGCTCACTCAATGTTTGTCAGTGCTCCTCCACTGCTGGGTTGCCACTAACCCTCAGACTTGGCGATGCTTCTGTGTCTCTCCAGTCAATTCTTGTCCATTCTCATGACAACCGGTTTTCTCACACCTTACATCTCTAGTTCCCTTTTGAAAACCTCACTATTTGCAGCCAAATATGTGGCCTTTTCTTAAACTTAAAACAACTTACAAATACTAGTGCATATTACTTATACATATGAAAGGGTTTTGGAGCTGTGACATCCCCATGCATACATAATATCCCAGTTTGTGCTTTGATCATATCAAAGATCTCAATTTTTTTAATATTTAAAATACTGGCATACACAGTATTAGGTTTTATTCCACAATGCCATTTTCAAAAAACCCTCTTTCTCTTATTATCCTCCCTCTTTCCCACACACTCCTGGCCCTGTCCCGTGTGCCCACCCCTTCTGTTTTTACTGTGACCTCGCACCCCCTTTCGTAACCTCTCTTCTGGTTTCACGACCTCAGCAGCACTCACCTCTCACTTACTGGCTCTAAGCAGCGAGTAGAAAGAACACACAGTTCCTAAGATCTTACTTCTTACTCCACTGGAAAGGAAGTCTCTCCTCTTCCTCCCTGGACAGCTCTGCCCTCCCTCGGAGCCCTGCACCCGGCCTCACACCACAGCCAATGTTCTGCCCACAGGCACTCATGGTAGCTGGCCCCCAGCTGCTGACACCTGCAGCTTAGCTTCTGCAGTGCCTATACTGCCCACCAATGCTTGTGAGCTGGATTACTTTCATCAGCATCTAAGTAAGATGAAATAGATTTAAAAGCACATTTTAGGATGTCCACATTTTAATGTTTAAAATTAAGTCACACACATGCTTATGTGCACAAGCACGAATGCACACCTGCACAGGCACACACATGCTTATGTGCACAAGCACGAATGCACACCTGCACGGGCACACAAAGCCTCCCTTTGTAGTTCTCAACACTCATTTTCTCTCACTTCCTTTTCTCTATAAACTTCTCCTAACCAGCTCTTTGTACTTTCTTTCTTCTGAAACTCATCACGTCGCAATCACTAGAAAATTCCCCAAGTTTTATTCCTCCACCAATAAGCACTGATGGCTACACCCTGAGAACTTAACACCTCATCAAATGTCTGTGGCCTTCTAAACAGTTCCTAGTCTTTCATTTTTATTATGTCTAACTCTATGATCCACACAAGTCTATGCTAAAAGCACTCCAAACCTTTCAATGACATTTAGCTCCTTCCCACGGGTTGAAAGGTATCACACATTCATACTGCAGACTGACCCTCAGCACTGGAGCTGTCTGCTCCTGGCTCCCTATTCCAGGGCAGCACCAGCATTCTGCCTCCATGGGGCTTCTGCTGCAGCATGTGCCCCACGTTGAGTTTGCTAGCTCACGTCCTTGGCTTGGATTATTCCTTCACCCAATTTCAAGGTTTGGGTACTAAGTGTCAGGGAGACACTTGTACCTCAGGGAGACCTTTCCTCAACACCACATCTCTATTGCTCTCTACTCCCCACCGCTCCTGACTTGATTGTAAATTCTGTATGGTAAGACTTTGCTATAAGTCAATAATTCATAACAATGTGCTCAATTAACACACATTGGATAAATATGCAAAATGTAAGACAAATGTAAGACATTGCAGACTCGACATTAAATTAAGTAAATTAAATTAAGTAAATTAAATTAAGGGGATGATTTTGGCACTATTATTTGGAGATACGTTTGTCTAACATGACTAGGAGAACACAGCAGTAATACATATGAAAGCCTACATACCAAGTCCTACGTGTTTAAACTGCCAGAACTGTAGAGAGGTCAAGCCACTGTTCCATTAGTGGTGATAAAAAAAAATGCCTTACTGTGTTATCCGTTCTTTTAGAAATGATTAGTTTTTAAACTATTTTTTAAATACACATTTATTACAGTGACTGATAGAGAATAGCTATGAAAATGGTATTCGTATGTGTGCTGTGTGCATGTGGGGCAATGTGTGGGCACTAATGTGCAGCATGCGTGGGGTCAGAGAACAACTTTCTGGGAGTAGGTTGTTTACCTCCCACCATGTGGGTACAGAGGACAAAACTCAGGTCATCAGGTTTGACAGCAGACACCTCTCACCAGCCCAAGAATGAATGGCTGTCTTCATGTGGAAAACACCATGGAGAAACATGCTGTTGTGTTCTTAAATAGGAAGTGATTTCACTGCCTTATTTATAGCTCTTGGAAATTTACTCAGTATTCTGAAGAAATATGTTCAGTTACAGAAAAAGAAGTTGCAATGATTCTGGGCAGTGCAGTAAACTATGGTGTTAGCACTGAAGAGCACAGTCTACTAAGGGCCTAGCATTGAAGGCCACAGTCTACTAAGGGCCTAGCATTGAAGAGCACAGTCTTCATGCTGGCTTGGTGCACGGCGAAGTCTAAACTCTTTGGTGGGCCCCAGGGTGGACATTTTTTAAAGTACCCTTTAAGTAAGTTATGCCCACTAAGATGAAAAATCACCACTGTGTAGGTGATTTCTTTTTCCTTTATGAATTCATAAAATACATACAGGTTCTTGCAACCTTGCCAGGGATGTAATATAACACAAGAACTGGTATATCTCAAGAAATCAACACACTGATTAGAGATACGGATTTTACTGATTTATATAACTAAAGTTGTCCTAAAGGCAAATTAGCCTGTCTGAAATGAGGGTCAGGGAGGACCTGGCTTACCTATAAGAGTTAAAATTAATCAAAGAAAAGGAAAGAGGGGAGCATGGGGTGCATGTGATCTCAGGTCAGCAGATGGCCTTCGATTCACTCTAGTCTGTCCAGCTTGCACATCTGCTGTATGGAAAATGGCTAAGAATAACAAAATGAAAAAGCATGAAATCCGGGCCTGAATTAAGATTGTTAAATAGCCAATGAACTTGTACACCTTATGTATATTAAGACAGTCAGGTCCCAGCAGCAGTGTGTGTGGTCGTGGTGCCCGGCTGGAGAGATAAGCATCTATTCTAGCTTTACCAGGGAGCAGCACCCTAACTCAGATGAGAGAAACACTGTCAGGCCAGGCTACCATTGTGATTCCCACACAATGTATCTCAAGATGAAATGTGTCTTGATTCCTTAAGCAAAGCCGTGTTGCTGATTCCTACTAGATGGCACACACCAGGAACATGTGGACTCTGTGGCCAGGATACCGACAGGATACTGGAAAGGCGTTAGAGACTATATTCCATGGTCTTATTCTTTTCCTGCCACACTTCTACACTTAACTCTACTAAAATATAAAACTACACTTAACTCTACTAAAACATAAAACTAAAGTTCTTTTTTTTAATGTTTTTCGTTTTTAAGACAAGGCCTGGCTCCTAACCTGTAACTCTCCTCTCTTAAAGCTCTGAGATTACAGGTATTCAACACCACACCGAGATCCAACTAAAATATTTTAAAAATTGTTATCAATTCATTAACCACTACCATGATTATTACTATTTTTCCTATTGTATTAAAAAAGCTCAATGTATTTCTAGTCCATAATCCTTTGCAAAAAACGGCATGCTGGTAAAAGTCTCATTCGTCTTTACAATAATCTTAAACAGCCAAAAACATTTTAATTTTTGGTTTTAACTCTCCATTATGCCTTAATGTTTGACATAGCAATTTAATGCAAATGGTATATTAACATTTTCCAAATTCATTGTTAGCTATCAATACTAGAAGTTTGTCATTACTTCACAAGACCTAAAAAACGCCAAAAAATTCTTCCAACACTTAGATCTTATTTGCAAAGGACAAAGAGGGTTTTAATTTTTTTTTGTTGTGTTTTTGGTTGGTTCTTTGGTTTTGAGACAGAGTATGTAGCCCTGGATGGTCTAGAACTGGCTATGTTGACCAGACTGGCCTCAAATTTGTGGTAATTCTCTACCCTCTGCTTGGGATTACAGGTGTATGTTATATACCACACCCAGTTAAGAAAGTCTTGAATGAAGTATTAAATATTAGGAGCTTAAAGATCATAAGTTAGCTCATTTATTATCAAGCAACCATGCAGCGCCACCTATTGGCTAAAACAGAGCAATCCTCCTCCTAAACCTTTCAAGTGAGAATTTCCAATCTAATGAAAGTGCAGCAGAACAGAATAATGAAACTGTCTTTACCAAGCTTTAGCAGTTATCAGCTTGTGGCTGACTCCATATCCGCCTCCCACACTGACCAGTTACACAATGAACCCCAAATACCACACATGACTCAAATGAATCTAGTGCCCACGGTGACGCTTTTCTGGGAGACCATGAATGGAGATGTCAATTTACCTCCACAAGTCCCTGACCACTACCAGTACAGGAATTAAGACATAGACAAGAACATGCTGTCTCTTAAGTTCATTCATTACTGGCCAGTTTTTGAAGATATTCTACGGAGATGCAGATTAACAGAGACAATGTTAATTTTCCCAATTTTGTATTCAATTCATTTAAAATCAACAGAAGTAGCACAGCTTGAGGGAAGCAAGGCTCTTCCTCACAAGCCAGGCATGACTTCCTAATTGAGGCGAGGCCGGCTACCCCATGGCAGAAGCTGAGGCATGCTAGACTCCTCCACCTACCAAGTGTTACATTTTAAATTCTTCTGAGTCATCAGTCTCTAAACCAGCTTAGGGACTAACTGACTGCCCAGTGTGTATCTGCTTTCCTGATTGTCACCTTCATAATGACGAGAGTGAATCTCTGAATCAACAGAGACTGGACAGCTGTTCTGTACGCAACGTCCTCAGCCCCACGGTTGTGTTTAACACAGTGGCTGTGGTGTGGCTCTCGGGGACTGTAGCACATTCCCAGTAGAGCAGGGAATGCCCCTCACTCCAAGGCCTACAGAACAGAAGTGTCACTCAGGAAAGGAATGGGAACAGGAAATGAGATGGGGGACAACTAAGGGAGGTGAATATGATCAGAATATTGAAATACACGTATAAAATGTCACCTTTTTCTATATGATTAATACTTTCTGAAACAACTAAAACCAAAGTTTCTGTCACAGAAAGTACTGACAAAGGCTCTATATTTTCAGGTCACCTTTTCCCTGGCACTGTAAACATCATCCACAACTGTGCTCCTAGACAAACAGTGGAACTGTGTGGGGATCGAGACCAAACCACCAATGAGTCTATCTTAAGTCTCCAAGGGTACTTTCAGATCCCTAAGCGCTCAATATAAGCCCTCTGTGCTCTGTACCAACGTCTGGAGCAAGCCAGCACCCAGCACTCAGTCCCACCCAGGTACCAGTGACACACACAGATGACCACACAGATGACCACACTGTGACTCGCGGAGGGGAGGGGAAGCTGCTCACACTGTGCTGGCTCTCAATCTCCTCGTGCTTCTGCTGCAGGGCCTGGGAAGCCCTGATGGAGTCACCAATGCCCCACTGTGCTCTCAGCTGTTCAGATCCAGGCCCTTCCAGCCAGTTCACAACCTGTGAACACAAGGTGAGATGAGTAAAAGAACTGAATGCGCTTCACATTTTCATTCTGGTTAGTTTCCCTCCCCCAAATTCCTGAATTCCTCAAATGTTTGTAACTTCAATTATTTAAATTCTATTGCACATCACTGGTGGTAAATGTCTCATCTGGAAGTATGCATTTACACTGGGACAGCATTTCCAAAACCCCGAGTTTGGAAGAATGAGCACTGTAGTTGAGCCCTGGGCTTTCGGCTGTTTGACCATCTGCCGGGCTGGGGGAAAACACACTGCAATGTTCTATTACCGAAGTTAAACTTTCACTTAGAGTAAGAGAGTTGGAACTACAGGACTGAGAGCTGGGGAGGATACCAGGAATGGTATTGGTCAAAGGTTCACGCTGGCACTTTAGAAAATTGAGTGGCAGAAGTAGCTTGTCCAAGGCAAGAATATATTACTGAAAAACTAGGACTAAAGGGCACATGTCCTGACTCAGTGGGATGCTCTTGCCAAAGCCCTAGAAACAGAGTTAATTGACAAAATTAAAGTACTACTTTCTCACTTGGGTAACAAACTGCAGAACCACCTACTTGGATACTCTCTAGGTGTCTCTGTAGGATAAACTAATCGTTCAGACTCCTTGGGAGAAGTCCCACAATATTGGGGGATCTATAGTTTGCCAGGAAGGCAGGACCCAGTGCTCATCTGTGGGATTCCCATGGCAGGTGTAAGGAGCTGAGAACCACATGGGGAAGATATGAGTCATTCTAGTATCAAAGGTCCATGTCCCACAGGGTCAGTCCCATCATCAATCACCGAACTCAGTGATACTCAAAAGTTGTAGCTTCCACTGGATATTAACAGTTCAGCCCAGACCCTGGGTGTTTTAGTAGAAAGAAGGACATTGCCAAGTAATGCTGGTTCCATCCCAGTCTTTGTCAGATGCTGGGGAGCACAGCAAAGACCAGACACTCACTCAGGAGGTTTTGCCAGCTCTTCTGACACGCACACTGCTAAGGAATTCTAACAGAGAGAAGCAGGAAGAGCGCAGCCAAGCTCTACCTGTCACTAAGTTAGAATCCAAGACTAGATGGACGGCGACACTCAGGACGGTTTCCATGAAGTGAGAGCAGCTGCCTTGTCTCCCACAGTGCAATTCTGCTGACACGGGTGGCACACACTTGGCTTTAAATGTTTAGGCATTCTTTTTTATAATTACATAAACGTACAACACAAGGAAAGTCTTGGGCATTTCCTTCTGTTGATTTCCAAAGCAGTTCTCCTGTATCATTCTGGATGGCTTTGTTTTAGCCAACTCTTAAAGACCCAAGATCCAAATGATTTCTATCCTGTGGTTTTCACTCAGCACTAAACTATAACATATTGTTATATATAAACTATAAGTAATTTTCCATGTGGCAACTATTATAATTTTCAATGCATTTACAAACCTTTCTAAGCAAGCCACCTCTTTGCCTGCCTCTCTCCAACTGCCCAATCAGCCAACCTACCCAGCAGCCCACTAACCCTGAGATGGACCCCTTCACTGTCTCATCTGTGTTCAAGAGCCTGCTGCTGCGGGTGAGCGATCGGTCACACGGTGACATTTACTGTCGATGCGATGATGAAGAACACACAGCATTTTCTCTAATTCTCCTTTACTTCCTGGGAAAACATCTACTGGACCTTTCTTGTTCAGTGATGACGATGCTAACGGCTAATGCTACGCATTATAAAACGTACAATACTTGCTTTTATCCAAAACACCTAATCATCAGTTTTAACTGTATTTCCCAGTTACATAGATATTTGCAAAGTATACAAACTACTCTGGAAAAACTCCTGCTAACGAGGAAAGAAATCTCTCCATACGCTTATTAGTGGGACTGGATACATTGCAAATGTTTGTTTACTACAGGTATGGAATCCTCTATGATTTCTCTTTCATCTTCTATTGCCTTAACTCCTACTTTAAAGCTCAATACTAGCATGCAAAGCTCAAAAATAAAACACTATTACTGCTGAGTCGCTGGAATAAGCACTGAGCTTTTTTCAGCTGAACTCTTGTCAAGTTCAAGGTGGACCCTACCGGTGGCGTTCTTCAGAATGACGGAAGAAGTCTGCTCAACACCTTGTTTCCTCCCAGTCCTTCCCCTGTGCAGTCTCTGCAGGAGCAGGAAGCTAGGACCTGCTTCACTTCACTGGCCACTACCACTTTCACAAAGGAGACATGAGCAGGGGTCTCTACGCGTGGAGAGACTTTGCTTCCCACCTTGAAGAACATGTGCAGGGCTGCTTTCGGGATGTCAATCAGC
>LOJH01009303.1:3109-19311 GCA_001685095.1 Ellobius talpinus
TGAGCTAATAGGCCAAGCAGTGTTGTAATTAATATGGTTTCTGTGTGATTATTTTGGGTCTGGGTGGTCAGGAACGAACAAGTGGCCTCAGCCTATACCCACTTTTTGTGGATATTCTCAGTATACAGCAGAAAAGTATTAGAATTCTATTAGAATTTTTAAATGATACCTAGGTAGCTCTGAAACATATGTGTACATCAAAATCACTTTGGGGTTTTTCATAATTTAGATTGCCCACTTTGGGAACTACTACTCTACATTTTAGCAGGGTAAGTTATACTGCTTTTCAAAAAAGAAGGGGAGCAGCTTGGGACATGGGTCAGTAAGTACTGTGCCAAGCATGAGGACCTAAATTTGATCCCTAGCAACCGCATGAAAAGCCAGGCTTGCCAACACACACTTGCAATCCCAGTGCCAGCTAGGCAGAGACAAGAAATGGAAGGATCCCTGGGGCTTGCAAGCCAGCCAACCTAGTCTACTTGTTGAGTTCCAGGATGGTGAGAGCATTCCTATCAACACACAGACAGACACACACACACACACTCAAACAGTAACTTATAGATCAGATAGTAGAGTGTTGTCTAGCAAATATGAGACCCTAGGTTTAGTCTCCAACACAATATAATTTCAGGTACATGCCTGAAATCCCTGCACTAGAGGTAGAGGCGGGAGGATCAAAGTTCAAGGACAACTTCATATACCCATTGAGCATGAGGCCAGACTGGGTTATATAAGACCTTATCCCAAGAGGACAGGGAAATGATTAAGACAAGTACTGCTCTAGCAGGGGATTTAAAGTAGATTCCCAGATCCGTAGGGCAGCTCACAACCATCTGTAACTCCAGTCCTAGGAGATCTGATGCTCTCTTCTGGCCTCTTTGGGCACCAGACACACATGTGATATACAGACATAAATGCAGACAAAACATTCATATACTTAAAATAAATAAATTATTAATTAAAAATATTTTTTAAAAACACCTATCTCAAGTGGATCTCTGTAAATTATGGGACACCCTTTTCTATATAGTGAGTTCCATGCCAGCCAGAGCTACACAGAGAGACCTGTCTCAAAGAAAAAAAGAAAAAAGAAAAAAAAGAAGTAAAAAGAAAAAAACTGCCTAAAAAAACAAAAAAAGGTCAAATTACTTAAAATGTAAAAAAAAATTGGGGGGATGGCTAGAGAGGTGGTTTTCAGGTTAAGAGCACATACTACTTTTGCAGGAGACCTCAGTTTGGTTTCCAGCACGCATGTCAGGTGGTTCATAACTCCAGCTCCAGTAGAACCTAACATTTCTGTACACTATGAGCACCTTGCTTATGGGCATGAGAGGACATGGATACACACATCCCCACACATAAACATTACACACATACCCTCACCCCATATATGCCCATACCCACAAACTCACCCCTGACCCCCACACACCCTACATACATACCCCCAGTCCCTCATACACATCCTCACACACACTTGGTAGAGAACATATTTAGCAAGCATGAGGCTCTAGGTTCAGTCCCCAGATCACACATAAATTCTATAAATTTATATATTTTTAACAGTATTTCAAACAACTCAAAATTTTCATTCTAACATGAATCTGTGAATAGAAAAGTGATCTTTTTTTAAAAATTTTATTATCCCAAATTTATGTGTATATCTGTCTGTGCACATTAGTGCAGTTTCCCTAAGACTTCAGGGGATAGAGGAGGAAGAGGAAAAGAAGAGGAGGAGGAAGGAGGAGATGATGATGATGATGCTTGTTAGGTTTCAAAGAAATGGGTTAGAGAGATGAGTGCATCCTGCTTTTGTAAAGTTTGTTCATTGACCAAGTTCATAAGAGCTCTAGGAGATCTGACACTCTCTTGTGGACTCTGAGCACTGCGTTTACATATAAGCACACACACACACATATATAATCCATATTTTATATGTATATATATTTAAAGAAATGAACACCAATAGCTTGTGTTATTAGGTTAACAGTTGTAGATATAGACTCCTATTAATTACGGTCCTTTGAATTGTGGAAACATCTATAATTTGAAGAGTCAGTTCTAGGCATGGTGGGTAACTAAAAAGGCTGAAAATCCATAGATCAAGAGGTGTACAGGCACAGTCAGGATGTTTGTGACAACAGCAAATTGTCTTTAGCAGAGTGAGCCCTTAACAAGTTAGGGCAGCATCACCTATTGAGAAAAAACAGTGTCTTCGTTACAGACAACCCCCATGATACAGCCAAAGGTTTTAGAGGAAGTACTACAGAGCTAGATTCCAAAGAAACTTCAGTTTTATGTATCAGGAATCCTAAGAAGGTGTTCCAAGTTGGTTTGGGAGCCTCAGGGTATGAGTACACAGACTTGGTACATAGTGAATCTATAACCTTTTCACAAAGAAGAAAGGAAGGAAGGTAAAGGAGGGCAGCGGAGAAAATGTGGGACAAAGGCTGTGATGTTCTGTTTGACACCCTCTAACCCCCAAATTCCAAAATAACAGTTAAAAAGAAATGCATAGGAATTCATTCCATTTCTCTCTCTCTCAATCCTCCCCCACCTCATTTTTTTTGAGATAAGGTTTTTCCTCTGTAGCCTTGGCTGTCCTAGAATCAGCTCTGTAGACCAGGCTGCTCTTGATCTCAGGGATCTGTCTGCCTCCACCTCTACTGGGAATAGTTGTGCACCACCATGCCCAGCAAGTTTTAAAGTAGGAGTTTAACTGAAACTTAACAGCACCAAAAACAATAAAACTATTTCTAGTGAACAATTATGGTTGTGTACCCCAATGTCCATTTCACCCTTTGGAACAGCAGAACCATAATGTGGAGAACTGATCTTTCTCTAGGAGTGAATCTATTAACTCAAAGGCAAAATGGTTGGTTTGGGGAAGGACAATGGACAGCAGATGACCCAACTGTAGCCAAGGACATACAAAAACGAACATTTCTGAAAGTCTCAAAAGAACTTGCTCATTCCTAGAAGAGTGCAATAGAAAGATGTAGGCTGAACATCCTTCCCCTTCACCCATGGATTCTGGATAGCAGTGATAGTCAGCCATATCACTCCAGGCAGTTATATTGTCCCACTTCTGGTGGGACCAGCCAGAAGCTGCCTAATTTCCATATTTTTTCTTTGCATTCAGAATAAACATACAAAATTACCTCTGCCTTTCCGAGCTGTGCTTTCTTCCACCCAATACACTTTTGGAAGACCTCTGAGAAGTCGGAGAAGATAAGGAACAACACAGTCTTTATGCTAAAAAAAAACCCAGAAACTGTATTTAGTGAGTGACTAGTAGGCTTCTTCACATAGAGTAAGCTATGCAAATATAAGAATCCCAGATCCAGTATAATGTAAAGC
Source organism: Ellobius talpinus (assembly GCA_001685095.1). NCBI lineage: Eukaryota > Metazoa > Chordata > Mammalia > Rodentia > Cricetidae > Ellobius > Ellobius talpinus. Next base: position 6,467 of record LOJH01009303.1, read on the forward strand.
AGAAGATCACATGGCATCACCCTTCCCATTTCTATACATCACAGTTCAGAAGATGTCACAGTCTGTCCACAGGAGCTCAAGAATGCCCTACGGTGTGTAATGTGCAGCCTAGCAGACTTCTCTGAGGGACAGGCCTTAGAAGAGCCTCTCCAGAAGGTATGCACAAGCAAGTACTCAAGTCTGCCTTCAATGGCAGGTACAGATCACCCAAAGTCACCCATGGATCCTAAAACGAGATTCTTGGGATCAAAGTGACCCTCACAGCCCGAGTTTCTGGACTTGATAATTTTCTTATTCCTCATCCTCTTCCTTCTACTTCTGTTAAATTCTGTATTTTATGTTCCCTTTTAGTTCTGGAAAGCTGACCATCAGACTTCACTGGGTAATGGTAGCCCAGTGAAGGAAATTTCTCTCTTCTCTTCTTCTCCTCTCCTCTCCTCTCCCCTGCCCTCCCCTCCCCTCTTCTCTTCTCTTTTCTGGATAGCCTGGAATGCTGTGAAACCAGGCTGGGCTTGAACTAAGAGAGAGAGATTTACTTGCCTCTGTCTCTGCCTCTCAAGTACTGGGATTACAGATGTGAACCATCACCCAAGTGTGGTCCCCAGCTTTCAAGCATCTCCGTTTGATGCCCAATGAAATAGAAACAGTGATTATTCTAAGCTTGGTCTAAATGCAAATTTATAAGCAAAAAGGAAAAAAATCTGTAAATGATAAAAGGCAGTGGCTAGAGCATGTGTCTGGGATCATAAGCAGAAGGACTGCATTGCACTGCCCTCTGAAGAGGAGCCTAGGCTCATCCCTACATAATGTGGGGGCTTTATAGTACATACTGAATAAACCACCTCCACTACTCTGGACACAACTGTTTCACTGATAGCTCAAGAGAGACATAAAGGCAGCCAATGCATCCTGGACAGAGCCAAGCAATATAAACAGAAAGTGAGCCAAGATAAAGACACAGATCCTTGGCCTTCTTGGGGTCTAATAAACATGCTGGGTTCCACCTGTGTCCAAGAGTCCGTAGGTGGAACTGGCAGTACAACTGAGTTGTCATGTGTTGTCTGACCCTGGTCAACCCTTATGTAGAACCCAACTGCATAAAAAGTAGTTTGTACTTATTTCTTCCTATCTTAGAAAAGTCAGGTGTCTGTTTGGGATTTACGTGAATCTATCAAACAACACATAAATCAAAGAAATATATATTTGAATAGCAGTAGTTTAGAAATTCTTTTCTGCCCTCTATTACTTGTTTTACATTTAATATGAGTTGGCAAATAGAAAACTAGAATGGCCAAGGGTGCAGTTGAATGTACAATGCTTGCCTAGCATGTGCAAGGCCCAGAGTTCAGGGACAAATACTGTGAGGAAAATCAAATACTCGGTGAAAAATGTGGCTCTGCTTTCACCTCAGGATCACTGGTTGCATTGGTCCAAGAGAGTGGAGGGAACAGAGGTGAGGAATGGGGTTAGGACAGCTGCGGGTATGACAGAGACAACTCTCTGGGAATCTGACTTCAGTGAATCAGCTCAACTTTATTCCAGAGTATAAGGAATATATAGGACTGGGGAGCCTAGGGACAAACCCTAATTTGCATTAAGCGGCATGGCTCTGTAAGTAGCAGTAAGGTCCTATAGCAGAGCCCCTAGCACAAGTCTTCTAGCAGGGATCTGTGCCCAGGGTCAAGTTAAAGATGAACCAGGCTTCTGACTTAAGACAGAGAAAGTCTGTCTTCCAGGCCCAGGGACATTCTCTAGATAAGGGCAGGTACAAGCAGCAAGTTTTGCTGGGGAGAGAGGGAGTTTCCCACATTGCCAAACTTTTGGGAAAGTTGCCAGGACATGATAGAGTGCAACCTAGACCAGTCAGCAAGGCCTTTCAATAAAAAAATACAAAAGGGTACATGAGCATGCCTGAAATCCCAGCAGTGGAGAAACAGTGGCACGAGGATTTTACCATGTTCAAGGCTAGCCTGGTCTACATAGCTAGTTCTAGGCAAGTCTTTACTAACAAATAAAGCCAGGGACATACAGGAAGACTGTTCCATAAAACAAAATAAATAATAAATAATGTGTATAATTTCTAGGATGTACACGCTAAAGGTTTTAAATGAATATTCAAATATATAACATTATTTTCCTAGCAGAACAATTAAACTTAGAATTCAAAAATAGTACCTAGAAATTATAAACACCATATAAATTTAGAATTGATATCCAGTGGTCAAGAATTTGCTTTGAAGCTGGGTGGTGGTGGCACACGCCTTTAATCCCAGCACTCCGGCAGATCTCTGTGAGTTCAAGGCCAGCCTGGTCTATAGGAGCTAGTTCCAGGACAGGCACCAAAGCTACAGAAAAACATTGTCTCAAAAAAAAAACAAAACAAAAAACAAAAAAAAGACTTTCTTCAATTAGCACTGGCAATTATTTAACAAAGTGAAAAACAGTATACAATTTTCCACTGTAGCAAGAAGGCTGGGTTTAGTCCCTATCAAAATACTATTAGTATGATTTCAAATTTTATTTCTATTTAGTTTTGATAAAGATTGTCTTATATGACTGATGAACATTTTACCTGCTACTAAAAAGCCAGACTACTTTGTAAAATATGCAATTATATCTCAAAAGAATTTTATCTTAGCTATGTTATGATTTTGGCCAACCACCATGGCTGGCACTTCCGGGTTCCATGGCCATGCATGTACGGACAAGCCATCAGGCAAAAATACCTAGGAGTCCCTTAAAAGGCTCTGAGGGAACCACATGCAGCATGGTTGCATCACCTATGTATGATGAAGCTATGTAAGCCCTTGCATGAGCTTCGTCATCTGTATATGACGTAGCTACGTCATCCCCCTGTGCACATGCGCTAGACAGCCTTTAAAAGCTGGACGCTCCATCTTCAGCCCTCTCTCTCTGCACACCGATTCCCCAGGCCTGTATATGTCTCCTCTAATAAACTCCTAAGCAGGTTTGTTGCGTGTTTTGTGCTTCCTTCTCACTCACGCCAGGTAATTTCAAGCTACAGTCCCAAATTTAAAAAAAAATTAAAAGCCTTGATTATTTATTTTACAACACATTTTTAAAGAATCAGTAGGTTGGCTGAGCATGGTGATACACGCCTTTAAATTTCAGTACTTGAGAGGGAGAGGCAGGCAGATCTCTATGAGTTTGATGAGTCTGGGCTACACAGCTAATCCCAGTACCACCAGGCTATGTAGAGAGATCCTGCCTCAAACTAAAAAATTAAACACAATTCGCTATGTTTACTGGGTACTCCATGCCACTGTCCTATTTACCTTGTCTCACTCTACCCTCATTGCTTTGATTAGGTTGGAAGCACACTCCTCATACTATAGAACTAGGCAAATATACACAATACAAAACAGATTCAAGAAATTATTAACTTAATAAAGACTCACCTGAAGGTCAGATTCAATGAGAAAAACACCCAGTGCAATCACTGCATCTCGCCGTCTTTCATCCAGTAGGAAGATTCCATGGAAGTCTATTGGGCACATGCAAAGCAGCTTTTGGACCTAGATTTAAAAGTAAGATTTAAAAACAAAACACAAGGGACTGAAGGGATGGCTCAGCAGTTAAGAGTACATATTGCTCTTTTAAAGGACCTGAGTTTGCCTGTAACTGACAACAGGGGAATCCAACTCCTCTGGCTTTTGCAGGCACCTGCACATACCTATACACATACATACAGAAACTTAAAAATAATAAAAAGAAGTCTTTAACAAAACAAAACAAAACACAGGGTGTGAGAAATAGCTCAACAGTAAAGAACACTTATTGCTCTTGTAGAGGACCTGGATTAGGTTTCTCAGCACCCACATGATGGCTCAGAACTGTATGTAGCTCCAGTTACGGTGATCTAATACCTAGGGTTCTGCATGCACATGGTGCACATACATACATTCAGGCGTGTGTGTGTGCACATCCGTGTGTATGTGTGCATGCACACATACACATACATGCACACACACACACACAACAAACAAGCAAATACACAGCCTCCAAAAATAGAAGGCCACTTTTGAAAAAACCCATCTTGCAGACATCCATGTACCCAGTAAGTCACTGTTTTACTTCACTTAAAAGGCCATACTGGTATGTATCTAATAGAGGGTTAGTATCTAAAATATACAAAGAACTAAAAAAAAAAAAACATCATGAAAATAAATTACTCAATTGAAGGCAATGAATTAAAGAAAGGCAAAAGAAAAGAGACAAATGTCTGACAAATATTTTTTAAATGTTCAACATCTTTTTTTTTCCTTTTCTTTTTGATTTTGAGACAGGGTTTCTCTGTGTATCTCTAGCTATCCTGGAACTCATTCTGTAAATCAGACTGGCCTTGAACTCAGAGATCCACTTGCCTCTGCCTTCTGAGCACTGGGATTAAAGGCATGTGCCAACACCGCCTGGCTTAATGTTCAACATCTTTACCTACCAAAAAAATGCAACTATTTTTAGATTTCATCTTACTTTAGTCAGAACAACTAATATCAAAACAAAAAAAATGGCAGTTGGGCAGTGGTGGCGCACACCTTTAATCCAAGCACTTAGGAGGCAGAGTTAGGCAGATCTCTGTGAGTTCAAGGTCAGCCTGGTCTACAAGAGCTAGTTCCAGGACAGACTTCAAAGCTACAAAGAAACCTGTATCAAAAAACCAAAAAAAAGAAGAAAAAAAAAGAAAAAGAAAAAGCAGCAAACGACAATAAACGCTGAGATGGGTGTGGGAAATGAGGCTGTTCCTTGCTACTGGTAGAAGCAGACTGGCGCACACCTATGCTGCTTAGTGTTCACAACTCAACAAAACCAGAATTATCTTGGGGGGAAAAACTTCATCCATGAAAATGTCTCTATCAGAATGGCTTGTGGGCAAGTCTGAGGGGTATTCCTTGATTATTGATTGATGTGGGAGGGCCCCAGGGCAAGTGGTCCTGGGGAGGCAGGGGCAGGCAGGTTTCTGAGTTCAAGGGCAGCCTGGGCCACAGATTGAGTTTCAGAGAAGCCAGGGCTACAGAGAGAAACGTTGTCTCAAAAAACAAACAAACAAAGAATGGTAGGTGAATATAAGCCTAAGAGTCAGGCAGTAAGCAGCATCATTCCATGGTTCCTGCATTTGCCTTGAATGTAATGGTCTGCTCTGTCCCTTTAAGAAGCCATGCCCACTCCCCCCCTGCTTCCGCTTCCACCAAGTCAAGCTGATCTTCTGCTTCCAGTCTGAGTCCCTTCCTTTTCTGTCTCTCTCTCAGAGAGGTAGCTGCTGCTGTGGCTCCTCTCCTCCCCCACTGTTTCTCTCTCTCTCTGCTCTTCTCCCCTTTCCTCTCCATAACCCACTAAATAAATACCCAACCTCACTCTGCATGGTGTGCCTATCCGTCTGTCTCTCACCTGCTGTATGGCTCCCTGCCCGGGACCAGCCACCTTCAGAGACCTGTGACACGTGGTCTCATGGTGTGCCCATCTGTTTATCTCTCCTTGTGGGACTGGCTGCCCCATAGAAGTCTCTCACCCACCATGTAGCTTCCTGCCTGGGACCCAGCTGCCTTTGTGGCCTACTGTGGTCTCGGCTCAGGGACCTGCAGCATGGCCTGCTGCCTGTTGCCACCACTTGGACCTGCAACATTTTGCCGCTGCGTCCCTTGGGGAAACTGCAGCATTTTATTTAAACCATTACACATTATGCTGACTTCCCTCAATGTTGGACTGAGACACAGAAGTGTAAGCCAAATAAACCTCTTCCTTTCATAAGCTGCTTTTGGTCACAGTTCATCAGAAACAGAAAGCAAAATAATACAGCCACTGTGTTAATCAGTGTGGAGGTTCTTCAAAAAGCCAGAAAATAGGTCTATCCTAAGATCTAGAATACTATATCCTACTACAGAGGTTCTTTATTCATAATAGCCAGGAAATTAAAACAGCCTGGATGTTATTCAGCTGTTAAAAAAAGAGGAAATTATGAAACTTGCAGATAAATGTATGGAGTTGGAAATAATCATTTTGTAGTCACCCAAATGAGGAAGACAAACATGTTATGTTCTCCTTCTATCTATCCTTCAAATCTTAACACATATTAAATTGGAATACTCATACTAAATCAGGAAACTAGTAAGGGTCACGAGGGTAGGCTTTCAAGGAAGAAGAAATGGAACACAGCCTGTGGTATAAAGGGTGATGGGAACTAATGGAAGAAGGATTAAATAGAGTAGAAAGTAGTGGAAAGAGTATGAGGAGGGACAGCCACACTAAAGAGCTTTGAAAAAGTCATACGGAAGCTGGGTGGTGGCGGCAATACTTTTGATCACAGCACTCGGAAGGCGGAGGCAGGCAGATCTCTGAGTTTGAGGACAGCCTGATCTACAAAGTCAGTTCCAGGATAGCCAGGGCTACACAGAGAAACTGTCTCAGGAAAAAAAAAGAAAGGAAAGGAAAAAGAGGAAGGAAGGAAGAAGGAAAGAAGGAAGTCATATGGAAACATTAATATAGAAGCTTCCTAAAATACACACATGCACACATGAATGTGTTCACACATTAAAAGAATTTAAATGGAGTTACTGTAATGGTCTGCTCTGTCACTTTATGAGACAAGCCACGCCCACTCTCTCCCCCAACCACTGAGGCTGAGCCCTTCCTTCCCCCCCTCTAAGAGGCAAGCTTCTGTCTCTCCCTTCTCCCCACTTCTCCACTTCCCCCTTCTGTTTCTCTCTCTCTGCCTCTCTCTCTGCTCTTCCCTTCTCCCCTTCCCTTCCATAACCCACTAAATAAATATTGAACTTCACTCTGCATGGTGTGCCTATCTGTGTCTCTGTCTCTCACCCTCCGTGTGGCTCCCTACCCAGGACCAGCCACCTTCAGAGACCTGTGGCATGGTCTCGTGGCAGGCCCATCTGTCTGTCTCTCTTCATGGGACTGGCTGTCCCATCAAGGTCTCTCACCCACCACGTGGCTCCCTGCCTGGGACTCATGGCCCACTGCAGTCACTAGGGGAACTGTGCCATTCCTGCCTGGGACCCAGCTGCCTTCATGGCCTGCCATGGTCTCGGGACCCCATGCCTGCCACCACTTGGGGACCTGTGGAGTGGTCTCATGGCCACTCGGGGACCTACTGCGTGTTCTCGGGACCCGCTGCCCACTGCAGCCACTTTGGGGATCCGCAGCATTTTAAACTATTACTTTGGTGCCATCGGACTCAGTAGGCCTCCTGCCCCTCTCCCAGGGCCGAGATCCGGAACCAGGTATTTTTTCCACAACAACCACGTGTTCCATCTGCCTGAGCGCTGATGCTGCACGCCTTCAATCCCAGCACTTGGGAGGTAGAGACAGGTGGATCTCTGTGAGTCTGAGGTCAGCCTGGTCTACAGAGCAAGTTCCAGGACAGGCTCCAAAGCTACAAAAAACCTGTTTCAAAAAAAAAGTTCAGGGCTAGGAATGGGCTCACTCCTTTGGAGTTGTTGATCTTTGGGATTCCACAGACCTTCCTCAAAATTACAGGCTACTGCCATTTTTCTTGGTTACCCTCCAGAACTTGATGTTAAGACCCTACTGCTAAAGACACACATACATGAGTCATAGAACATGGAGAAATCCAACTGGCACCTACCTAAAAGTGTCATCCCTACTGGCTAGCTTTTCTAGTGCTGGAAGGTGCTATGCACACTACTGGAGGAAAAAAGTAACTATCAGTTTTATCTAGTCATCAGCCCTTGGAGATACAACAAATGATGTGGCAAGATATGGCCACTTGTGCAATAGTGGCACAAATATTAGGGGAATAACCAACTACTCTCTTACTGAACTTAAGGCCCACATTCCACAAGACAGAACCCATGCCTCACAGTCATCAGGGCCAAGAACCTGTGGCTGGAGAGGCCACAGGTCTAGGGGAGAACCTACTACTATCATTCTGTAAATGGACATTAATAAATAGTATTTAAAATGACCCTTAATGACTTATCACTGTACACAGTTAAGTACATTTTTCAACTAAAATCAGACAAGCTTCTTTTTGCAGTAGTGATAAACAGAAAGACCTACAACTGGTCAAGGAACAGAGAATAAGAGACAGCAGAGTGCTCAGCCCTAAATGAGGCATTTATATCATATACCCTCCTCATAAGGTTCAGAGATCACTGCAGAAGAGAGGGCAGAAAGTTGGTAAGAGCCAGAGGCAGTGGATGACTACAATGGAACTATGAATTCACGGCAGTTATTGTGGGATGCATGAGGCCTGTGAAGATTAAGCCAGACAAAACTCTCAACATGGGTGGGGGAGGTAGTCACAAAGTCCTAGTCTATAAGAGGAGCTACTGGCAACTGTAGCTGCTGGGGAGGGGGTGGGTTTTCTTTAAGGATGCAGTCCCTGAGAAGCAATTCGTGCACTTATAGATGACTCTAAGTACACAGTGGCCACCTAAGTGATCTCAGTGGATTTAAATAAACAAACTAAACCCCACATGTATGTAGGAGGGAACAGTAGTGGGGGAGTAAGAAAAATCAGGAGGCAGGGAACTAGGGTAGACATAACCAAAACACAAGCATGCATGAAATTCTTACACAATAAGAAAACCATGGGCTGGAAATGTAGATTAATTGGCACAGTGCTTGTCTATTATGCACAAGGCCATGGGTTCAAGACCCAGCATCATACAAACCAGGCATGGTGTTGTATGCCTATAATCCTAGCCTTTGGGAGGTAGAAAATCAAAAGTTCAAGGTCATCCACTGCAGGGTGTGAGTCCTGAATAAGAGTGCTGTTTGACATGAGCAAAGCCATGACAAGGGTGCTAATGTCTTACACCCATGGGAAACTGTTGTAGAATATTATTTTATGATGTGTTACATTTGTTTATGTTGTGCAACATTTGTTTTAATGATGTAAAGATGTGAGCTTCACTCGGTGAAGCAGTGATTCTTTGCCTGTCTAAAACATCTAATGGTCTAATAAAGAGCTGAATGGCCAATAATGAGGCAGGAGACAGGATAGGTGGGGTTGGCAGGCAGAGAGAATAAACAGAAGGAGATATCTGGGAGGAGAGGAAGAAGGAACAAGATAGAATAAAGAGAGGAGGACATCGGGGACAGTCACCCTCAGCAAGTGATGGAGAAAAAAGTAAAGAAAGGTATACAGAAACAGAGAAAGATAAAAGCCCAGAGGCGAAATATAGACGGGATAATTTAACATAAGAAAAGCTGGCTAGAAACAAGCCAAGCTAAGGCCTAGAATTTATGAGACAGAATAAGACCCTGTGTGTGATTTATTTGAGAGTTGGGTGGTGCCCCCACCAAAAAAAACCCAAAGAGTAAAAAGAGTAGAACAACCAATAACATTTTAGTGCCCAATGTGGGGCCAAATTTCCATATAGGGCCTAAGAAAGCTGGAAGAAAAAAGAAAAAGGACACAGTTCCTTTAAGAGGTACTACTGTTCAGCTGGCAGTGCTAAATAGAAGATAGAAAGGCAATAAGTTAAAAAAAAATGCTGGTGGCAACTCAGGTACCGGCAATATGGGACTGTGAACAGGACTGCAGGATTGAGCCAACCTAGATACTTTAGGGCTATCTTAACTTTAAAATGGAAGTCAAAAAATATATTTGTCAAATGGAAATCAAAAATGCTTTGGAGAGCTGGGCGGTGGTGGCACATGCCATTAACCTCAGCACTCAGGAGGCAGAGGCAGGCAGATCTCTGTGAGTATGAGGGCAGCCTGGTCTACATAGAGAGTGCCAGGACAGCCAGGGCTACACAGAGAAACCCTGTTCTGAAAAAAAAATTTAATGCTTTGAAGAAGAGGTTTTGCTTTTGTTTTCACAGGAAACAAGAGGCTGTGGATTCCTTCAGGAATAATATGGATCAGGTTTGATCAAGGGAGACCTCCTGAAAACATGACAGGTGATAGCTATCTGATGGTCTTCCCAGGACTTGATCATTATCTCAGTTTTGTCTCTGGGACCCTAAAGATGCCTTTGCCTACAGACCACAGGAAGCAGTCTGAAGATCCAATGCCCTCATTCCTAAGAGATGGTGTGGGTGATCTTTGGTTATTTGGTGGGTCATGGATGTTTGTTATAATTTAGGGGAATATGAAAGTCAGCTCCCAAATAATGACACAAAAACTTAATTATGAAAGCTTGGCCTATAGTTTAGGCTTGCTCCTAAATAGCTCTTATAATGTAAATTAACCCATATTTTTTATTAATCTATGTTCTACCATGTGACTTTTACCTCTCTCATTCTGTGTGTTTAACTTGTTCTATGTCTCCAACATCTTTTGTGTGCCAAGATTTATCTACTTCCTCTCTTCCAGGAAGTCCCACCTAGACCTCCTGCCTAGCTATTGGCAACTCAGCTCTTTATTTAAAAAAATCACAGCAATATATCTTCACCCAGTGTACAAATATCTACAACAATAATTTGTGATCATTAAGAAATGACACTGAAAGCTGGGCCTACAATTTCAAAATGTAAAAGGAAGACATCAAAAAGAATAATAAGTAACTCAGAGACCTGTAAAAACGACTCAGTCATTTTGGTAAGGAAGGAATAGTAACGACCTTCTGAAAAATGTCTGCGTCCCCATCCTGAGCCTGGGAACACTCACCTTTCCTGGCACAAGAGAAGCTGTAGACTCCATCTGATTACTGTTAGTAATCCAATGGTGATCACAAAGGGCCTGAGAAGCAGGGTGCAGAGTAACAATCTATGTGAAAACTTGCTTACCACTGCTGCAGATGAAGGGACCAAGGAATGATGGCCACTGCCAGAAGCTATAAAGGCCTGGAAATGGTTTCTTACCGACAGTTTAGAAAAGTATGCCACTTTGTTGTCTCCAGTGAGACTTGTGTTGGGTTTCTAATCTACAAAACTGTAAGACAATCTATGTATTGTTCCAAATCATTAGGATTATGGTAAATTGTTAAAGCAATAGAACAAATGAAATTGGTTGTAAAGTATGGAACAAAAACTCAGTCTACACTGCTTGTTCCTTTGTTTCCTGGGTGTTACCCTTCATCTGGAAACCGATACTCAGAATGGGACCTGATCTTTAGAGAAAATAGAGAAAGCTAAGAAAACAAAGAACACTATATAAAATTTCAATAAATGGAATCTAGATAATAGGACAAGGAAGTGACATGAAACATGACATATGGCTCATGCCTGTCATCCCCACTCAAGAGGCCAAGAAGGACTGCTAAAAGTTCAAGGTAAACTTGGGCTCTGAGACCTTAAGGATTCAAACCTGGGCTCCTCATACTAATAACAACAAATGCTTCTCCCACTGAACAACAGACTCCCCAGCCTTGCTTTGCTTTTTTGTTTGTTTGTTTGTTTGTTTGGTTTGGTTTTTCCTGACAGGGATTCTCTGTGTAGCTATCCTAGAACTTGCTCTGTAGACCACGCTGGCCTGGAACTCAGAAAGATCCTCTTGCCTCTGTCTCCCAAGTACTGGGATTAAAGGCATGCATTACCAATGCCCAGCTCCTTTTTTTTTCTCTTTAAAAACATAAAACACCAGGGCTGTTGAGATGGCTCAGTGGTTAAGAGCACCAACTGTTCTTCCAGAGGACCTGGGTTCAATTCCCAGTACCCACATGGCAACTGTCTGTAACTCCAGTGTCAGGGGACTTGAGACCCTCGCATAGGCAAACATGCAGGCAAAACACTCATGAAATAAAAAAAGTACAAACAAAACAAAAACATATGGTCCCTCTATCCTACCTTCCCCAGTCTCTTTCCTTTATTTACTAGTCTTTGGTTTCACTAGTGTCACAAGGTTTAATTATGGCTGCCTGTATGATCCTGACTTTGAAACTAACCATCAGAGCCTGGTGGGCTCACCGGTGAGTATATAACTACATACTATGCTTCACCTTTCCCCAGAATCTGCCGATTGCCATTACACCCGCAGTATCTACTACAGAGTCCCTTCCCCCTCCTTAACTGACTTCTGTGGACCCAGGGCCAGTATACAGAGCTGCTGTGAGTTTGTGGTTACCATAGCTCTGTACACCCTGGGAGCAGGAGGGATCTAACAGGATGGCTGCTCAGCTGAACTGACAGAGAATCAAACTACCTCCTAAATATTTGTTTATACCTACAGACAATGGATACACTCAGCCATAAACAAAGAAACCTTCTTTTCCTTCAGTAAATGCAAAGGCCCATGGCTGCACAAGATGCTGAGAAAAAAGGGCGCTGAGCGCTAGCCAATAAGACATTTACACTATCCACTTAAGTTTCAGGGAACACTGCAGAAAAAGGGGTGGAAAAAACATAAGATGAGAGGATGGGGAGAAGGCTAAATTTTTGTTTTTTAATGTGGTAGGGGATCCCATTATCTCAGCTCCAATAACAAGCACAGTAGTCATAATACCACAGTACCACGTGAGACAAGAGACATGGGCATGTAAAGCCTGCTTTCACAGTTAACACAACAGGGGGGAGGGGAGGTGCTCGAGTGAGCACACACTATTTTTCTATAATGCTTTTGCATGTGCCGATTTTGTATGTGTAGGTATGGCACCCATGAGGAGGTCAGAGGATGACCTCAGATGTCAGTTCCTGCCTTGCACCTATTTATTTATTTGTTTATCTTTGAGGTAGGGTCTCTTATTGTCTGCTGCTGCATATGCTGCATTGGCTGATGCTGCCCTGGCTGCCCATAAGCTTCTGGAGATTGTCTTGTTTCTGCCTCCCATCTTACTGTAGGAGTACCAGGATTACAGATGCATGCTACCAGACCCTGTTTACAGGGGACTGAAGATTTGAACTCAGGTGTTGGCGCTCTCTCTCTCTCTCTCTCTCTCTCTCTCTCTCACACACACACACACACAC
>LOJH01009304.1:881-28596 GCA_001685095.1 Ellobius talpinus
CACACACACACAAACAATGAAACCAAAAAATAGAATAAATTAACAATCACTGGTCATTACTACCCATTAATATCAATAGACTCAATTCACCTATAAAGAGGTTCAGGCTAACAGAATGGATATTAAAAACAAAAGGTGTTCTTCTATTCTTCTGCTGGATCAAGGAAGAAATAAAAAAGGAATTAATGACCCCTTAGAATACAACAAAAATGAATGCACAGCATACCCAAACTTATGGGACACTATGAAAGCAGTGCTAAGAGGAAAGTTTATAGCACTAAACACCTACATAAAGAATGTGGAGAAATCTCATACCAGTGACATAACAACACACCTGAAAACTCTGGAATAAAAAGAAGCCAAGTCATCCAGGAGGAGTAGACACCAGGAAATAATCAAGTTCATAGCTGAAATCAATAAAATAGAAACAAAGAGAATAATACAAAGTACCAATGAATCTGGATGGTGGTGGCACATGCCTTTAATTCCAGCACTTGTGAGGCAGATCTCTGAGTTTGAAGCCTGGTCTACAGAGCAAGTTCCAGGACAGGATTCAAAGCTATAGAGAAACCCTGTCTCGAAAACCTCAACAAACAAACAAACAAACAAAAAGTAAAAAACAGAGAGAAAATATCCAAATTAAAATGTGAGAAATTAAAAGGGGGACATAACAACAACAGACACGTAAGAGACCAAGGAAACCCAGAGAACCATCAGGTCACACTTCAAAAACATGTACTCCGCAAAGCTGAAAAATGTAAAAGAAATGGACAATTTCCTGGATAGGTACCACATACCAAAATTAAATCAAGACCAGATAAACAATTTAAAGAGACCTATATTCTTGAAGGAAAGAGAAGCAGTCATTACAAGTCTCTCAACCAAAAAGTAAAAGCCCAGGGCCAGATGGTTTTAGGGTATTCAAATTTCAAAGAAGAGCTAATACCAATACTCTTCAAATCAATCCACACAGAAGAAACAGAAGAAACATTGCCAACCTCTTTTTATGAGGCTACAGTTACCCTGATACTCAAACCACACAGAGATACAACTAAGAAAGAGAATTACAGACCAATCTCCCTCATGAACATTGACACAAAAATACTCAATAAAATACTGGGAAACCTAATCCAAGAATACATCAAAAAGCTTATTTACCATGATCAAGTAGGCTTCATTCCAGAGATACAGGGAAGGTTCAATGTATAAAAATCTGTCAATGTAATCCACCATATATACAAACAGAAAGAAAAAACACATGATAATCTTATTAGATGCTGAAAAAGCCTTTAACAAAATCCAACACCCCTTCATGACGAAGGTCTGGAAAAGATCAAGGAGACAAGGAACATTCCTACACATAATAAATGTAATATACAGCAAGCCAACTACCATAATCAAATTAAATGGAGAGAAAATCAAAGTGATTCCACTAAAACCAGGAAGAAGACAAGGATGTCTATTCTTTCTATATATATTTGATGTAGTACTCAAAGTTCTAGCTAGAGCCATAGGACAACAAAAAGAGATCAAGGGGATGAAAACTGGAAAGGAAGAAATCAAACTTTTGCTGTTTGCAGATGATTTGATAGTATACATAAGTTACCACAAAAATTCAATCAGAAATTTTCTACAGCTATAACCACCTTCAGTAACATTGCAGGATACAAGATTAACTTTAAAAATATCAGTAGCCTTCCTATACACAAATGATAAACAGGCTGAGAAAGAAACCAGAGAAACATCATCCTTTGAAATTACCATTAATAATATAAAATACCTTAAGGTAACTAACTAAACAAGTGAAAGATCCGTATAACAGATCTTTAAGCCTTTGAAGAAAGAAATTTAAGAAGATATCAGAAGGTGGAAAGATCTCCCATGCTCTTGGATAGGTAGGACCCAACATAATAAAACTGACAGTCTTACCAAAAGCAATCTACAGATTCAATGCAAGTTCCATTATTATTGTTAAAGGAGCAGCCGGCTGCATCCCACCCAGGCTCCCAGCTGGCCAGTAGCTTACACCTGAAATAATTACACAGAAACTGTATTCATTTAAACACTGCCTTGTCCATTAGTTCTAACCTCTTATTGGCTGACTCTTACATATTCGTTTAACCCATCTCCATTAATGTATATCACCACTTGACTGTGGCTTACTGGCATGAGTCTAACCTGCATCCATCTCGGAGAGGAGAGCCTTGGTGTCTGCCACACTGCCTTCTTCCTCCCAGCATCCAGTCCTGTCTTCCCCGCCTATCTAAGTTCTGCCCTATCAAAAGGCCWAGGCAGTTTCTTTATTTGACCAATGAAAGCAACACATAGAAAGAAGATCCTCCTACACCACTTATAATCCCAAGACAATTCTCACAGACCTCAAAAGAACAATACTCAACTTCATATGGAAAAAGAAAACCCAGAATAGCTAAAACAATCTTGTGTAATAAAAGAACATCTGGAGTCATCACTAACCTTGACTTCAAGCTCAACTATGCAGTCATACTAATGAAAACTTGATATTGGTTTGGTATTGGCATAGAAATAGACACATGGATCAATGGAATCAAACTGAATACCCTGATATTAATCCACACACCAATGCACACCTAATTTTTGACAAAGAAGCCAAACTTGTACAAAGGGGGAAAAAGGCATTTTCAACAAATGGCACTGGTATAATTAGATGTCAACATGTAGAAGGACACAAATAGATCCATATCTATTTTCATGTGCAAAATTCAAGTCAAAGTGGATCAAAGAACCTGGTAGAAGAGAAAATGGGAAGTAGCCTTGAACACATTGGCACAGGAGACTACTTCCTAAATAGAAAACCAGTAACATAGATACTGAGAGCAACAATTAATAAATGGGACCACCTGAAACTGAAATGTGTCTGAAAAGCAAATGACACAGTAAATAAGATAAAATGGCAGCCTACAGAATGGGAAAAGATATTTAACAACCCTACATTTCAGGTTGTTACAGAGGACTGATTTCCAAAATATACAAAGAATGCAAGAAACTAGACATCAAATACCAAATAATACAATTAAAATACAGTACAGATCTAAACAGAATTCTCAACAGAAGAATCTCTAAAGAGTGAAAGAAATTTAAGGAATTGTTCATCATTCTTTAGCCATCAGAAAAAAATTAGATCAAAAAACCCTGAGATACCGTCTTGCACCTGTCACAATGGCTAAGATCAAAAACACTGATGAAAGCTTATGTTGGAGAAGATGTGAAGTATGAGAACCCTCCTACAATGCTGGAGGGAGTGCAAACTTATATAGCAACTTTGAAAATCAGTTTAGCAGTTTCTCAAAAATTTGGGAATCAGTCTATCTCAGGACCTAGTAATACCACTGTTGGGCATATACCCAAAAGATGTTCAATCATATGACAAGGATACTCACACTACTATGTTCATAGCAGCTTATTCTTAATACCCAGAAACTGTAAACAACCTAGATACCCCTCAATTGAAGAATAGATAAAGAAAATATGGTACATTTACACAATGGAAATTCAGCTGTATAAAAAAAAGAATGGCATCATGAAATTTGTAGACAAATGGATGGAGCTAGCAAAAAACATCATCCTGTGTTAGGTAACCAGACCCAGAAAAGACAAAAATGGTTTATGTACTTATTCATAAGTAGGTATTTGGTGTAAAGGTTAACGACACTACAGTCCGTAACCACAGAGAATCTAGGTAACAAGGAAGACCTTAAGAGAGATGCATGGATCACCCTAGATAAGAAAAATAGGTAAGTTCTCCTGAGTAAGCTGGGGACAGGATGGGGAGGATGGGATAGGTTTTGAGAAAATGAAGGAAAGGGGATGGTCGAATTGGAGGAAGAATAGAGAGATAGAACAATACAAAAGATCATGATAGAGGGAGGCATTATAGGGTTAGAGAAAAACCTGGGGTTAAGAAAATTCCCAGGAATCCACAAACAAGACTCTTAGCAATAGTGGAAAGGGTGCTTGCACTGCCTTTCTCCTGTAATCAGATTGATGACTCCCCTAACTGTCATCATAGAATCTTCATCAACTAACCGATGAAGTAGATGCAGAGATCCTTAGCCATGCATGGGGCTGAGCTACTGGAGGCCAGTTGAAGAGAGGGAGGAGCAAGGGGAGGGGGTCCAGATCATGATAGGGAAATTCATAAAGATAGCTGACCTAAGCTCATGGGAACTCAAGGACTCCGGCCTGACAGCTGGGGAGCCTGCATTGGATCAAACTAGGCCCTCTGTATATGGGCGGCAGTTTTATAGCTTGATTTGTTTAAGGTACTCCAGCCAGTGGGATCAGGATATCTCCATGGGGATCAGTTGGCTTTTGGGCGTCCATTCCCTGTGATGGTATGCCGGACTCAGCCTTGGTGTAGGGGAAAGGAATTAGTCCTGCCTCAACTTAATTGACTCCCTATGGTAGGCCTTACTCTTTCTGAGGAGTGAATGTGAGTGGGGTAGGGGAAGGGGGGGGAGCACCTGTCCCCATTTTTTAAATTTGGTTATTCATTTTCTGGATATCTAGTGTTTTTTACTTTATATACTTTTGGATATTAGTCTTCTATTAAATGTGGAGTTAGTAAACATCTTTTTTTTCATTTTGTATGCTGCCACTTTGTATGAATGACAGTATCTTTGGCTTTGCAGAAGCTTTTCAGTTACATGAGGTCCAATTTATTAATTGTTGATCTTAGATACATGAAGAATTGTGCTGTGTTCAAATGGATAGGTATTGCCTTGAATCTCTGTATTACTTCTAGAAGGACCAAGACTGTTCTAACCTTGTAAGAAAACTCTGAGAGCAGAGATTAGCTATACCTATACCAGAAGTTGACTGGAAGAACAATTCAGAATAGATCATCATCCATGGAATCTACATAGAGTGAGCCAAGACTCTAGGTAGGATCCATAGAGAAGCCT
Organism: Ellobius talpinus; assembly: GCA_001685095.1. Classification (NCBI taxonomy): domain Eukaryota; kingdom Metazoa; phylum Chordata; class Mammalia; order Rodentia; family Cricetidae; genus Ellobius; species Ellobius talpinus. Next base: position 5,825 of record LOJH01009304.1, read on the forward strand.
GCCTGAGCATAAAGATTTTTATGATATTGGTTGGAGGAACAAAGTTATTATGCTAGACGGGAGAAGCAGTAACAGCTAAGGAATAACTGCCATATTGCTTTCACAGAAGGAGTTTGTGTGCAGCATCCTCATTGTTTCTATGCCTCTGGCCTTCTCTGACATGTTCACACACTCACACATAACTAAACATAGATATGTACATATTCATAATTAAAAATAAAATAAGGGCCCTTTTAAATGGTTCTTTGCATTTCTTGCCACTGCTCAGATCTTTTAGCAAAAGGAGGGGTGAATTATGTCCTAAAATAACACAAGGCAAAGTTGAAGAGCTGCTCTTCATCCTTGTGACCCAAGGATCACCTGGGAAGAAGGGGGATGTGAAACAAACTGAACACAGTGGCTGAGTATTTGTTCTACACCGAACTGTTCTACTTCAGAATGACCTGAGCTTTAAGGCAAAATAAATGCTTTGCCCCTTTGTTCAATTAATGACTTACAAATGCAGCACTTTGCCATCACTATTCCCAGTATGTGAAGACAGATAGTATGTCATGATGTATGCTTATTTCATTACTTTTGGGGAGGAAACGGAGACTTTACAAAAACATGGGAATTCAGACTGTGAGATATATGGTCGTCAAACAATCTCTGGCTAGCAGAATAAAAGACTATGAACATGGGGAATACAAACTGGCAAGTACATGCATTCTCGAGAAAGTCGCATTGGCCTCTACTGTATAGGATTAGACATTACCCTGATTTAAGAATAACAGTTTTCTGACTATTGTCTATTATCTAAAAATATATCAAACCTAGAAAAAGTCACTTTTCTAATTGGGATTGAATCACAATTTTCCTCTGATGTATGTGTTGCTAGGAAAGTTGGTGAGCAGGGGTGATGGCTGTGAGCTATTCTCAGTGACAGATTCTTGGTGACCAAGGACACACTCTTTGCTATTTACCTAGGATTTAGATTCTTTTTAATAAGATATAGTAGTTTCATGATTTGAATGTTTTTTTTTAAATTGATATGAGACAAAAGGTAGTGTCTTTATCAGTAAATAATATAATTATCTCAAAAATGACTCAGTTTAGGTGGCATAAACAGGAATTTAAGGACAAGGTTTCAAAAAGCTGTACAAAGGTCCACATCATTGCTGGTCACGCTCCATGATACTCAAGTGCTCTTGAGAAATTTCACTTCTGAGAAGTTACCTCTCTTCTTCTAACCCAGGTATTTTATTTTTAAAGACTAAATATTCTTACTATTGAAACATAATAAAACAAAGTGGAATAGATTCTTTACCTAAGGTTCTAAAATTATTAGAAATAAAAGAAAAAATCTGCTCTCTAGTATCTGAGTTTCTGCAGAACAGGAAATCACCTGTTGTCTGACTAAGCCCTTATTTTTTGTCCCTTATCTCTTATGATTATCTTAAAATTATAAGAAAATCACATGTAGAATTATGTGAATATAGCCAATTAGCCCTAAATCATCACTTTGCTCTCCTGTGCCTGATAATCTGATCAGACTGACTTATGTGACTAATATTTGAATCACTTTTTGATAAAGGAGAATTTTATAATATCTGTCAAACATAATTCACAAGTTATTTTATTTTAATTAGTGAATAATAAAAGATCACAAGTAACTCAAATATCTTTATGAGCATTGGAACATGTAATAGACTCATACTAATTCTGTTTTATGATTATAATGTGGAAAATCTAACCATAATCAAGTCAGTTGATTTTCTAGGATATTTTTCCTCTGGACAACTTATACAACAATAGAAATAAAAGATATTTTTAAGAAAATATTTAAATTGTTCACAATCCATTAAGATTAATTATAAAAAGTATTTGAGAATCATAAGTAAATATACTACTTTTCAATAACTTTGATATTTAGATATATTAAAGAGTTTCATTATTTTATTTCAGCATAAAACAGTTTTAACATTTCACTGGCTTTTCCGTGTTCTTTCTAAATGTACCCACTATAGCACTTTCATCTATAGTGCAGCATTATCTTGTAGCTTACTATTCAGAATCACAATTATCATTTGACTCCTAATAAATTATGCCTTGCAATGTGATTTACCATGTGAATTAAATATGGCTTCTCAGATACACATATTCTATTCAGAGAAAGAGAGAGCTGAATTAGAGACAGAGTTTTTATCAGTTAGCAAAAAATAGACGTAGCCCCATGAAAAATACCTTCTGATTCTTCTGAGAGTGCCCTGGCAGGTGATGAAGACTGTGGGTACCAGGGTTTAGGGTAATTGCAGCAAGGGACAGAATGTGAATGTAAAAGAAATTCATGTTTCTGCTGTTTGAAGAGAAAGATTCTTCTTTTTGCCTTTTAAATCATGTATTTGTGTATCTTTAAATGAAAAAAGAGGTAAATAATGCTGAATTCCTATTACTCACTTATAATCATTTTGTTTTGATTAATGACTATAATTTTGCTGACAGTTTCTGAGAACTAAATTTTGATTATATCAGAAAATAATACATCTTCATTTGTAAGGCATTTCCTGTAGAAGAAATTAAGTTTTCCTTGATCTATATCTAGGCATATTTTCTTCTCTGTCCATAGATTAGCTTCTCCAAGGCACTCATGAATATTTTGGTGGCTCCCATGGGGGTCTGACATTTCAGTATTTCCTGCTGTACTTGAGAAGGAAGCATTTCAAAAAATTAAAAGCACTGATAAGCAAACCCTTCATTAATAAAACAGACTATTAAGTTTGCAGGTCCTGTACTTAAAATTCCCCTATTTTATCTAAAATTAATTTGCAGGTACCATGAACCCTTTTGAAGTCTGAGGGATAAAAAAAAGAAAAGAAAGGAAGATGAAGTTAAGGGCAAGATTAAAAAAAAAAGATTTCATTTAGAGTGCATCCCTGCTCTAGAGATCATTTTTCCTTTATTTAATAATTAATGCCGGCTACACCAGCATGTTTAAATCCTCAACAGATAAGAAATAATTAAGTTAACACCACTCAAAACGATACGTAACATCTCAATCAGTGAGAATTTTTAAGTGGTAACAATGAGAATGAAGCTATTGGAGGCTGCACCGTAGGGTAGGACTTTTCTCTTTCCTTGAATGTCAAAGGCACAATTCCATAGACGCAGGAAAGGCAGTAATTCAGTGAAAGGAGATCATATGCTAAAGCAAGGCACACTGCTGCTGCAACTAGGCAGGATTTGCTGTCCTAAATTACACACACACAAACACACACACACACACACACACACACACGACTATGACACGACTATGGCTATGTATTTAGATGTTGAAAGTCCCTTCATTTCAAAAGCGAACTATTAATAAATTATTCGGATGTGCTAAAGGCTTTTAATAGTTCCAGTTCCACCTCAGTTTCAAGGAGATCTAGGACACTTGCTCTCTCATGTTCTCTCATTAGCTCCTGTGTGCACATCTTTCCTTTCTCCCTCCTCTCCTCTCTCTCCCGCTCCTTTTATCTGTATCCACACATTCCCTTATTCTCTGTCAATTTTCAGGACAGCTATGTCCCACTTTGTAACTCTGGGAAATCATGCATGCATCTTTTACATAAGCAGATACACACTTTAGAGATCAGCACAAGGAAAGAGTGCCTCACCAACAAACAAGGGATTAAAAACACCAAACAATCAAACCAAAACCCCATCTTCCTGCAACTACAAAGCAGAAAATACAATACTTGTTCTGTTTTTGATAGTCATCTAAGAGCTTTTGCAGATCATTTTCATACTTAAATTTTATTTTTCTTTTCTATGAATCACAAAAATGACATGCACCTCAAAAGTCCACTACAAGTAAGAAGAGAGAGCAATTGTTTTCTTTTTACTGGAACTGCCTTCAATTCCAGCATCTATCATGTGGTCATGCTTATTTCCAGAAACGTATCCCATGCCAGACAGATTGTGAAATCAGTGTAGAAGAAAATGATGGAATCATTCTTTTTATTTTTTCCAACAGAAAAGGTCTAAGAATTTTGAATTGCTGGCCCATTTGGTGAATTTCTAAGATGATATAAGTTTTGGTTGCACTCCTAAGAAAGACTTTTAAATTCTCCAGCATCCCGTTCAGGTTCATGGAGATCTAGGCTACTTGCACATCTAAACCAATCTCTAGATTTGATCCCTAGAGAAACTGATACAAGTGTACATCAAACTAAACTTACCACACTGCCGAGCACCGCGCCCCTGTCTGCTAGAATCCAGTTTGCGAGCTTCAGGCAAGGGGCTGGAGGTTGAGGAAACACACGCAGAGACACACCAACACACATGGACCTCTAATCACTGGTACAAAGCCCTTCTTTAACAGCACCATGGAGACTTAAATACACAGCCGTCAATGGCCAACAGGTGAAAATCCCATCCTCTGATCCTNAGTTTGCGAGCTTCAGGCAAGGGGCTGGAGGTTGAGGAAACACACGCAGAGACACACCAACACACATGGACCTCTAATCACTGGTACAAAGCCCTTCTTTAACAGCACCATGGAGACTTAAATACACAGCCGTCAATGGCCAACAGGTGAAAATCCCATCCTCTGATCCTCTAGGTAAGGCACAGCTTTTAGTAACTTCAATTAGAAGGCTCTAGACAGGGAAGAGCAGCTGAAGACCAGGACTCAATTGGTCCCAACACCACACAACATCATAATCATTGTCTGGAAACAGTCAACTCTCCTCAAGTCAAATATTCAATCTAAGCAATTTCAAAGAGGGGCAGTCATGATTGGCAGTCACGCTCAGCTATCTTCATTTGAAGGTGGGAATGAAATGAAGGAACTCAGGTTTTTCCAAGTAGCTAACAGCCATCTGATGGCATACTGTCAAGTGGAGTCACAAAAACCTGGTTGGGCCCCAAGCAATGGGAGAGTGGAGAGAAAAGGGAACTTAAGAGTCCTTTTGCCCCCCTCACTGTTTTGCTCAGTCACCCCTTCCAAAAGCAAGTCATCTTCAATACAGACACTCTAGCACTTCAATTTTCCTCATTTGTTCAAGGTTTTCTCTTCCCATGACTGAATCTTAGAGATATCACGTCAGGTAGTTTTCAGAGTGGCTCAGTGTTGTCATGGGTCTATGGAGCACTCTTGCATTTTGTGTCTAAAGTCAGCCCAGGAACAGACAGGCCCAGAGTAACAAAAAAAATGCTGAGTACAACCTTGAGAGCGAAGAGTCTCTCTTTTCCCAGATTTTCTACCTACCCTCACACACAATGTCACACATAAAATTGTGCTCATCAAATACATCTTGTGATAAACTCAGTGGCAGTTGTTTATCTGAACTAGTTATTCACTTTTAGAAAACTGAGGGTTTTTTTTTAGTAATTTCAATCCATTAATAACTTCACTTTTTTCCCTGAATATCTCTGAGAGGAGAAAAAGCATAGAGCCATTTCTCAAGTAGTGTTATAAAATTATCCTGAATTATGCTTTTTAAAATGCTAATTAGCACACATGTGGAATTAGAGGGAGCAAAGATGTATTAGTCATGGTACTACAAATAAATAAACAAGTAAAAAATAATTACCTACCCAACATTGCTCTTTGTGTGTGCTCATATGCAAGAAAGAAAGAGAGGGGGGAATTATGTGAGACATACAGAGAGAGTTCTAAGCAAATAGATCGCCTGTTTTTCAATAGGGTCTAATAGCTTCCTGGGAAAACTGGCATTCCATGCTCACCTAAAGGGACATTTCTTTCTTGATAGAACTCCATCTGTTTTCTCTTAGAACCCAACTGGCTGGACAAGGCCACTTGCATTAAGAAAGAACACAGCAGGTTGACTGTTTCTCTCACCTTGACAGCAGGAATGTCTAGGTTAGTATTTTACTATACATATAGACACAATGTCTCAATAATATGTCACACAAAATTATTCATCACCTAAAAGATTGAAATAGAGCATTAGAACATATTTAAAAGATTCCAGTTTTGTGAAGAAAAAGATAAAGACAAAAATTAATTTAAAAATATGGTGAGTGGAGAGATAGCTCAGCTGATAAAAGGCTAGGCTCGCAACTAGAAATATGGAAAAACAAGATAGTAAAGATTAAACCTTCCAGCTTACACTACTTGAGTCTTGATAATCTGGGCTTAGAATTCAGTTTCTGTGACTGGAAATTGGGACAAACCTACTTTAAAAGCAACCAGTACCCTTGTCTAATTGTTATTACTTCTTTGCACAAACCTTAACCTCCCAAGAATTAATGACCAACATAAAGCTATGAAATCTGTGTCTCTTTTTTGCTTGACCTTTCTATTTAAATTCCAATTTAGAGTCTGTTCAAATTCACTTTCTTGGAATTCGTCCATAAATGCTCATGAATAATATGTAGCTTCCTGTTGTCATCTATGCTTCTGACATATGGCACAAATCCTTAATGAAACAGGCTATAGTTATTTAAAATATATAGAGCTGTACATTTTATTCAAAGATTTCAAGCTCCTCTTTATGAATGTGCAAAGTCCTTGTTCTTTGATTTAAGTGAGCTCCTGATATTAGGAGTGCCAATATCACTTGAAATTTTGAAAGAGATGGAGACTCTCGGATTTGTGTTGTGCCTTCTAAAAACTACATACAATATAAAAAGATCTTGTAAGTGGTTTGATGATGTTATTGTTTTAAAGACTCTAGTTGAGATGTTGGTATTGGCAGAAGACTAGATATAACAGGATTTCTGTGTTAGTGAAAATATCATTATCATCTTCTAGAACAGTCATTTCCTTCCTCCAGCTGAGCATCTGAAAGATCTAACCCTATCCCACCTGGATTAGTTTGTTTTCCATGGTTGCTGACTGATGCCCATTCACAGAATAGGGCTTTGAAAACCTTCAATGTCTCAAACATAAAGGTAGTTGAGAAGTTTACTTACTCCTTTCTCTCTCTTCCATAGAACTCAATTCTTCTGCTGCCTTTCTGGTTGACCTTGACTATAGTGTAAGCAGTAATGGCCTCCTGCTGCACAATATTAGCATCAGAGTCTAATTCAGAGCCTGGCCCCTGTGAGGCCTTCAATAAATATTTATTGATTCTGTAAATGAGTGATAAATGCAATTAGATAAATAGCAGTAATACATTGTTAAGGAAGACACAATTGGGAAAACAAAAGTTATCCTGCATTTTGTACGAAGCCTGATTTAATAAGGCATTATCTGATATGAAGGTCCCCCCTTTCTCTTAATTAGAAAATGGTATCAAGTTCTTCAATTGAAAAAACACAAAATTAAATTTGATATTTTGTAACTATATTCTTTGTGTTCCCCACCACCCAAGACTGTAATCATTAGTCAGCAAGTGCTCAGCAGAGTCAAGAATAATGAGAATAATTACTTGTTGCCAGTGAAGTTAGTGGAATGCCACCCTGACCCCAGTGGGATAGTTCAGATACTCCTGTGTTCAACTAAAATCAGGAACTTAAATCTTCAGTCTCATAACTAAATCATTTACCCAATTCTTATTGAAGGAGATCCTTGGCCAGGGTTAAAGAAATATCTCCTTGAATGTGGTCAAAAATTTCCATTTTAACTTTACGAAACTTTGACAGATTTTATATTTTCCTCAGGTACTTGCAGGGGGGCTTAGCTTTAATATTATTTTCTTACTGCATTTGGTATTATTTTTACATAAATAGTTTAGCAGCAGGCTACATATTAAATCCTAAAGGATGATGTATTCTTAGTATTTCTGAAAATAAACAAAAGCATACAGAAGAAACATTTATGAAAAATGACACACTTTCTTATATGTGCAGCTGAAAAAACAGAAGTTTATTAAAGAAAACAAGAAATGCTTTTTTAGTGCAAGAAGATAATGGCCCAAATAAACATGAATAGGATTAGGTATTTGAGAAAGAACTCTGGATCTTGTTAGAGTTAGTTTCAGCAGTTCTGGGGACATGTTTAATGATAGATTTACTATGGGTCAGCTCATATTTGTACAATAGTTGTAAAGTTAGCACTAGGTACAGAGTTTTACTGGGCAGACATTCATGTGACAATTGGTAATAGGAAAGGAATGAGAAAAGGCCAAAAATCTGCAGACTGGTAAAAAATGACTAATTTCAGTAAACCACTGGAGTCAGCTTTATCAAATGTCTATCTCTAGGCACTAGGAAATGCCCATCACCATTGCTTCTTTGTGCTTAGAGAAATATACTAGGAAGGTTATCAAATTATCTTGACCTAATTAACTGGAATTCAAATTGGAGCAGTAGTTTATGTACTCAAAATTATTGTGCACTTGGTTCTGGCTATTTTCAGCTTGGAGTGATCAGTTCCTATTATTTACTTAGCTCATATTTACTAATAATTTAAACCTATTTGAACTAGCCTATTCTATGGGAGCTCAATAATTTGCAATGTTATCATAGTAAAGAAACTGAGGCATGAAGAAAGTATTGACACATGCTCATATACTTTTCGAAGTCCAGTCTGATGTATCCATGGTAGTAATTCACCTGCCAACTATCCCAGTACATTATATTTGATTTTCATGTTAGTGAAATGACAATTTGCAAACATTTACTTCCTTTACTTGTTTGTTATCAGGCCAAACAACAGCCAATTTTCTTAGCAATTCAAGTTTGAGAATCACACATCAATATTTCTTGCTGAAGATTAGGACACGATTCACAAGACTTTACCTATGAGATCTTGGAGGATCTTGTGTATTATGTGCATTTTGAATGACGTCTTTTGCTCCTTAGGTCACAGCTATTCTTCAGTTGTCAAGGGGAAGTATGGAAAGTTCAGGTCGCTTTTATTTTTTTATAATCTTCTAAGGTTCAGAGGGATGAGGCTGCGCTCTTCTGAGTTGCCATTCATTTTGATTTGTCATTCATTCTTTTTTTCCTCTTTTTTTTTGCACATTACAGGAGCTCCTGTAATGTTAGGTGATCTTACGACAGTCCAATGTTGTTTTAACACTTTCTCACAAAGTCCTCTGGAGATGATGCTGGAGTCTTCACGTTTAACAGACAAAAAAGCTGAGAGATTCCTAAGAGCTGATGATAAACAGTGAATTTCGTGAGAGGCAGAGGAGGGTTCCATTGCCCTCCATTGCCCTCCAGTTCTGCTCAGTTCAAAAGCACTCAGAACTTCAGTCTGCCAGGAAGAGAGGTCTGTGATTCATTTGTAAATTTCGCCCGCTGAGAAAAAGTCATATATCTGTTCTAAATCTGCTATTTGGGTATTTTAGCCCTATATAACTACATCAATATGTATTTTCTGTAAGATTTTATAATTTGATTCTGATAACTTCTGAAACTTGTTAATTCTCAAGGTCATACTCTATTTTAATTTTGTCCTTCAAAGTGCCAAATAACCCTCCTGGTCTTATGTTATTAACTAAGTAAATGAGCATGTTTTGTGATGATTGATGGAATTGTAAAGTAGCGCTCATCCGACCACCAGCCCCATTTGTCATGTTTCCGTCTCTAAGGCTCAGCCATTTGGAATTCCACTGTGACAACAAACTGCTGACATATTTAGCTGGTTTCTCAGCTTTCTTAATTCTTCCTGGACATAGGAGGATATAACACTATTTCAAAATCCAAATACATTTTCAATGGTTTCAATCACTGGTGAGATTATGAAAATAGCCAAAACCTCCAGAGAATTGCCATTTCAATTATACTAATTATTGATTTTTAAATTCTTTATAATTTTAACATTTGTAAAGGAAAATCACCTGTCACCATTTTTCAATACAATTATTGTTAATATCTGATAATTCTTCACTTGGTCATAGATATTAATTCTTTTAAACAAAATTGTGATCAACTCAAGCAAGTCATTTAATTTCTTGATTGTCAGATGAATCTGTATCTAAAATTAGACATTCTTTTTCTGGACTGCTCTCTTATTAAAGTTCAAAATATAAATGCAATAAAATTTAAGTCTCTCCATATGTTAATCCACAAAGATATCTCATATTTATATGAAACACTATCACATTTTATACAGAAAATTGATGAGATTCTAATACTGCCAGTGATGAAGTAATTCCTTTTTACAAAACAACTTTCATTTTTTATGAACAAATAACAAATATACTCATCATAGTGTATATTCTGGAAATTCATCAAACCTTGCTTTTTTATGCTATTGCTGCTATTTGTTTTTTTATTTTGGTTTGGTTCGCTTAATTTCTTTTAATTCCCTAGGGTTTGTTTTATTCATCTCTAATATTCCCCAGTTTTCCTTCAGTTGACAGCTGTCTCTCTCCTGCAGGAAGGTTGATTTGCTGTGTATGTCCCTTACAACTCTTCATTTTGATGTTTTTGGGGTTTGTCTAAATCCAACCTGCACAAATCATCATATAATATCCTGTGTATGTTCAGTAAATCTGACCTGAACTTCACCATGTTTCATACTATTGCAATTAATTTAAATTACTGAGCATTATGAGGCTACCCCGTTTTGTTTTCTAGATGGTTCAGAACAAAGGTTGGTTTGGGAGCCATTCTCTACAACCGATTTAGAATTTAATTAACAACCAAGTTAAAAGAGAGGGCAGTGCCCAGTAGCAGACAGAGAAAGTTGTGGCTGTTTGGAAGCTGATAAGAAAGAAGCTGGTAGTTTTAAATTGAGATCACTACCAGCATCGCTGTAGGTTTTGGCAGTGACCAACTGTAGTTACAGATTCCAACAGTCCCTGATGAAAAGCTCTTCTCATTCCCTAATGCTTTATGGGAAAGCTGCAGCTACTTGGAATATTTTTCAAGCAGAAAGCCATCATCCTGACAACAACAGAGTAAAAGAGGGCAAAGAGGAAAAAAAAGAGGAAGAAAAAAATTCTTTCTGGTAGGGAAATAAAGACATCTTAAGCTTGACTTCAAAAGCTCTCTACAGCAAACAGTAGCTGCGGAAATAGCGTTTCATCTTTGCCTCTGGGATATTATTAAGCTTTTTTAGTAGCTCCGACTGTGGGAGAAGGGATTACAGAAGATGCTGCTGTGTGGCTGCCTGCCACACAAATGTCTGGAAAAGCTGGGATCATGGATTTGTATTCCGGCCTGTGATTAGCAACCCCAAGAAACTGACCTAGTAATGAATACCACAACACACTCCATCTCGTGCTGTAAAAACAAAACCAAGCAAGATACTTCCATTTCTTGCTGAAATGTCAACGACTTATCTTTGGTCAAAGTTTGCAAATCACACAGAGAGCAGCTCAAGCCACACCTGCTAACGGCTTGTATAATCCAGCAAGGCCATTCGCACTACTTTAGTTACAGTCATGTAGACATTTCCACGAAGAAACGGCACTTCCAAAGGTAAAAGCTCCGTTATTTAAAAATCCACCAGCAACTGTAGGGGCCTGTGTGATCCTGGTGAGGAAGAGATGCCATTTCCCCTAGAAGAGATTAAGAAATCAATACGAATTAATAGTCAATGTTGACCTGTCAATACTGTTTACTTCATTCGACTGTTTGTTATGTTGTCTCAACGTTGTTCCTCTGAATATAACTGTTTGGTATTGAAAGGTAATTGTGATTTAGCAAAAGAAGTAGCACACTGAGATTCCCTTTTAAAATGAGTAAACTTGTGTAGAATGTCTTTAAACATGTCTTCAAAGATTTGCAATGAGTTTGGGTGAAATATATTTTCTCACAGTAAATAATAGTCACAGAATGGCTAAACCACCTAAGAAGGTAAAATTAATGATGGCTAATAAATAATTATTATGTGTCCTTGCAGTTGACACTTTGTTCTTATAGATTAGAATGTGAAAACAAATCTAAATAGTAATATATACATGTTCATAATATTAGCAATTGTTAAGTCAATACATTTATCAGGCAAATTTTTCTTCTCAAGACTGCAAGAACACAGAATGGTGGCTGAGACTTGAGACCTAGCCACAAGGTATTTCCAAACAGAATCAAATCATTTAAACGTACATTAATGTCACCTTCATTGGTTTTGACAAAAGCTCATGCGTTACATAACCCATATAGACACAACCCATTAAATTTTTTTTCCGTTAGCTTCTAGTAATGAGATCTCCACAGGACAAGTTCGTATTACAGTTTTCCCTTTCTATCGAGAATCTGTGACTTGTTTCCCTCAGCTCTAGGGTATGTTTGTGGAGTTATATCTTCCCTTAATTTTAATTCTCCTGTTCATTTTAAAACTACAATGAATTTACAATCTATACTATCATTGTGAAGTAATTGTGATTTATGGCAAACCGAGAATCCATGGTTACTCTACTATAACCCAATTTACCCTGAAGCTTTAAGCTTTTAAATAAAAATATTGCAAGTATATATTCTTGCATTTCACTGTCTAATAGAAACACTAAGATCTGATCGTGGACTTAATTGAAATTAAATAGAAATTCAAAATACAGGAAAAACTGAGAATATACTTAATCGACTAGCTGAAGAAAATGGTATACCTTTTAAATAAAATTTTGGCTCTAAACTATATAAATTCACTGAAATTATTATAAAACCTAGAATTTCAAATTATTTTAGATTTTCATGAAATACTTCTAAAGTATAATGTTTATTTTTATCAGTTGGCTGGTATATAAACAAGTTCAATGTTTTTAGCATCACTGAAGTAGGCTAAATGCTGTTTTGAAATGCATCAATGCATATTATTTTGAAATGACAATCAAATGATCTTTAGTAAACTTTAAGTAGCAGCAGGATTTTAAAAAAAGTTTAAAATTCTAGTGTTTCTTTTTGACAAGTAACTGTTCGCATTCAATCTCTTGACATGAAGCTTTAAATACCAGTGTTTTGATGAATAATAAATATAAATGAATAAACAATCCGATACCAGGAAAGAGGCAAATAAATATTCAAAGGTGGTAGCTCTATGTTGTGTTTGTTTTATAATATATTTTGCATTTGGGCTAGTCAACAAATAAACGAAAACAAGGCTAAAATATTACTACACAGGTGAATCATCTTAATTCAACTTCCTGCTGTAGCCCAGGAGGATGACGTTTCTGCCTTGATATTTTACCTGGCAAGATAGAGAGGATGAATTTTGTTTTTTCCAAAGTGTTGTGACGATGATTCTTTGCATCAGGAAAACAGAAGCACTCTCTGTATTTGATTCCGCTGTGGCTCTTCTGCTCAATTGCATTCACGCTCTCCTCTGAGGCCTCACCGGACAGTCTCCTCGCTGCTTGGCCTCACAGATTCAGACTGCTCACCATAGGCAGCCTGGTTCAAGGGATTTCATGTCTGGGATCAAGGCACGGTGCAAGTATTTTATGGCTCTGAACTATAAAACTTCAGAGAAAGGTGCTTATTTGTATGATGCACTAGGAAATCCAAGATATATAATCAGAAGTGCAGACTCCATCAGCGGCTCCCTGTTTGGCTGGGAAGGTCAGAAGTCGGGCTGATGAAATGTAAAAGGCAGAGAGTTAAAGTTTTCCTCCAGCTGTGATCAGATGTTCACAGGATTCCAGCTGAGGTAATCTTTAAAGGAAACATGGCAGAGCTTTGGAAAGCCTTGTGATCATGACCTACCAGTAGCCCATAGACTCATTGGAGGGGCCAGTACATGCTAGCCTGTGGTCAATTTTTATCCTTCTATTCTTAGATAGTCTAAAATTACAGACCTTAATCTCTGAGGTAGGACTTTAACTCTCACCATGCAGGGGTGGCAAAGCTACAGCACAAGTGGATTTTGTCTTAAAGTGAGGAAGAAAAGACTTACTTTGCTATATTTTCTCTAATGTTCCAAACATAGAAATAGCTTCTATTTTAAGGTCATTTATAATCTATAAACACAAGATTCAATTTTCAGCATTAAAGAGGAACAATTGTAAATGGCCCTTTCTTTTTTACTTAAACACGTTTCAATTTATTTTCCTTATGTTTTTCAAATCACAGGCAATAGAGAACCTGAGGATGTGATCATCTACCTTCTTTTGATTTTGAGGCTGCTGCACCATTGTGCACACACAGTTCTGGATACCAAAGGGTTACTGCACTTACAGTGTGTGGCACATGTACTAACTAGGTACACCATAGTTAATATCTCAGAGAATGAATAAATGACTTTATTTGCCTTTCTCCACAGACCGATGATCTGAAGAAGCTGTATCAAGTACTTAATATAAGTTTTACTCATAGTACATGTTAAGGATTACTGGGAAGCAGAGAAGAATAAAAGAAAAAGGCAGAGGAAAAATGGAGAAAGAGAATTTTGTTTATTCTTTCCCCGTGTCTAATATAAAAGGAATGTTTGGTGAGTTTGGCCAGCTCTGCTTTGACCTTAAACTTTTACTTATAGTTTTATATATTTTTCATCTCTTTGATATTATAATCATATCATCCCTCTTCCTTTTCCACCAGCCTCTGCTGTGTGTCCCATCCATGCTTACATTCAAATTCATGGCCTCTTTTCTTTATTTTTATTTTTTGCTTATTTTATTTTATTGTTCATGGTGGTGGTGGGGGGCCGTGTGTGTGTGCATGTGTGTAGTGTATGTAGTTTCCTAGAAATAATTGTTATTTTCTGGCAAGTAACTGAAAGATACAAATAAGGTAGTTTGTCTTGATTTTTGTCTGTGGTAGACAGGAATATTCAAAATGTCACTGAGTCTCTTTAGATGCATACTGCTCACATAAGGCTTTACTGAAGCGTTCTTTGGGACATAACTTAATAACAGATGTCTTCACACAAAATCAAAATTGTATTTACTACCCTGCCTCATGGACTGATGAAAAGCAAATATTAGCACACATCATATCTGCTAAAATCTTTTAAAGTTCCAACTAATGGAATTTAGGTAGATGGCCTCTGTACATCATCAAATGTAATACTGAATGAGCTTTGTTTGTGTGTGCAGTTTCCAAGTGCACATTAATAGCTTTTATGCTGAATAAATAAAAAATAATTCAAGATGAAAAATCTAAAACTTTGTACAAATGAAAACAAAAATATCTCCAGTGTATTTCATATAACATATTCTTTGATAATTCTTGCATGAAATGTATCTTTGTACTCTCATGAAAATGTTATTTTTTGTATCTTTACTGTTTCTCCCATATTTATTAGTTGATACTTTACTAAAATATTTTATTCTCCCTTTACCTATTCTCCATCTTTCTCTCTCTGTGTGTTTGTGTGTATTTATACACTGACATATATGTATATATGAAACCTATAATCATTTTTGAAAGCCTTTCTATATTAATGTAAACACATGAATTACTGTTTCACTCAAAGTATTGTCTTACTATTATGCTTACATTGTCCAAGATTTCCTCAAGCATAGAGCATTGGTTTGTGCCTTTCACTCAAGAATATCACAAATCCAGAGAAAGAGGACAAAGCAGTAAAAGCCAAACAAAGAAAAAAGAAATCAATGCATGCAACATTTTTTTCAGTGAATAATGACATTAAGGAAAAAAGAATTGCAAAATGAATACTGACATCCTTTTTTGCAGGATATGGTTTCATAAGAGTGTATGTCCAGCTCTTCTGAAGATGTTTTATGGGTGTTGTCAGAATGAACTAATGAGTACATGCACTGAAATTGAGGATTTTTGTTATAGAAGAGGAAGTTGAAACTCAAGTACAGCCAGCTGAATGACACGCCAGAACAAAGGTTAAGCAGCAAATAACACTCTATATGTGTTAAGTACATATATAACATATCCATGTGCTCATGTATTCATAGTGATATTAGTTCTCTGAGGTCCAAAGATATTCCAGTAAAAATAAAGGCAGATCTTGATTCCCATTTCTGGGAAATTTTCTAGAACTTGGGATGATTTTTCTCAGGACTTGAAATTGAGAGTGCAGAAGTTTTCAAGATACAAAAAGTACTTGAAAATAATTGTGAAACAAGAGTCAAGGACAAAAACATATGCTCTAGGTTTGAGGAAATCTTGAACAATCTAAACATAATATTAAGATTATACTTTCAGTGAGACAGTAATTAATAAGCTCACATTAATATAGAAAGATGATAGAAAAATGATTATATGTATTATATATATGTTTATACACACATTTCTACTGACAGAAGAATGATGAACCAGCACACATACATAAATAAAGGGAGAAATGTAATTTTCTATTAAAGCATCACCTAATAAATGTGGAAAACACTGTAAAGATACAAAAATAATTACTATTTTTTCATGACAGTAGGAAAACATATTTCATGCAAGAATTATCAAAGAATGTTAATTGTAACCATGAAGAATCGTGAATAGTGTTTCCTCAGTTATTAAGACTATTTTATAAATTTAAAATTTAGGAATATGTCATGACTCAACCTCACTTTTTTTCAGTGTACCCAAACTGATTCCTAGCATCAATAAATAACCCACACATTCTACACGTACTTTATATTAACAGAAGTAAATCCCCACTCCTTTCATGACTTCTCCATCTTGCCTAATTTTACATTACTTAAAATTCTTCCAAGTACCACCTACATTGGGATTTTATCCAAAGGCAAGGACTTTCTTCAAAAGCATGAACTTTTGTCCTTCCCAGACAAAAAGTTATTTAAGTAGATGGTAGGTCCCCCTAGAAGAGTCCCATGGTACAAGCATCAATCCTGGTTGAAAATTGGAACTTGCATGTCTCACAACTTGGGGAATTTCCAGAATGGTTTCAGTGGCCATTATCACAATTATACAACTCCAATATGTGGTCATGGCTTCAGAACATCAGTTTAACACTAAAGTAAGTCATTTGGTACAAGTTTATCTGTTTCAAGAATATAGATGTGTAGGCTTTCTTCCCAACCAAGGGAAACTTTAATCTGTTGATCTGCATATTTGTTGTTGGTTTTATTTTTTAGTTAACTTCGAAAGAAATTATGTTAATAAGCAAGGTAAATGGATTCAGAAATTTGCACACAAGTTACTTTGTTTACCTCCAAACAGCACTGCAAACCAATACATGGACTGCGGCTCATTTTAATGTTGCCTACAATATCATCTGCCCCTGATGATATGTCAGATTTTGGTCCTAAGGACCAAAAGCTGCACTGAAGAATATGTAATCTGGACTCAGGAGAACCAATTTCAAACACAGACTGTGATGATTTTAGGAATGGGTTCTTACTTTTCTCATCAGCAGAGACTAAAATTCAGGGCAGACAAAGAAGTGTCATTCTAATTGTCTCTTTTTTGAAAGGATCAAATTAAAAATCTTAGATGTTCAGTTTTCTATAAATTATAAAGTAATGACTACTTGCTGTTAACAATTGGATGATTATTCAGGAATAATCCTTTGCACAATTGCTGCATCGTTTTATTAAATATTGAAGGAAAGACTTACAAATCTCATACTAACATATCTTTAAAATAATATATAATGAAAACCATAGTACATGAACTGCATGGAGAAAAATCCCAAACTAACCTTAATGTGAGGATTTATTTTAAAAAATTATTTCACATAAAAAGTTTAAATTCTGGGTGTATTATTCTGTATTTTTAAATATGTAAATATAATTGTACCACATCACATCCTGCAATAGGCTAAAAGAGATCTGAAAAACCTGAAACTCTGTATGAACATAGATCAGCTTAAATTTTCCCTAGAAATTTAAATGTTCTGCTTAAACCTTCTACGTGCCATGAAATAAATAAGAACATAATTATAAATCATTTGAAAACCTTGATTTATGTCATAGAATAATGACAGACTCTATTAAAATTGCTTTAAGATGTTCAGTTCCAAAGAAAATGTAGAATGAGTATTATTGCCTATTAATCAGATAACATTTTATAGTCTAAATCAATTACTAAGTGGTAGAGCAAAATGAAAAGTTCCAATAGTTAGTATATATAATGAATTCCATCAAAATAACACTAATAGACAAAGTTGAGTGATATTTTTAATAAGTAAAAGTAAAAGTAACTAATGGCAATTGAAAATATGTATTCTAATTTATAGCAACTAACCAATAATAGAATAGTGTAAAAATGACACAATCATGTTTTAGAGACACTAAATACAAATTATACATAAACATATGAAAACTATGTAAATCTTTTTTGGTCAGAAAGTTGCAACTAGCCATTACTACGATCTCAATTCAGATCAGCAAAATAATTAAAATCATATTTGTGTTCTGTACCTGGCTCAGCCTCATACCCTAGGGTGAAAGGGTGAATGTGTACCAACCTTCTGGAAAGTGATTTATCAGCTCATGCCAAGGCTTGTAAAAAGGTCATAGCCTTTCATGCAGTCATTTCCCTTTTGGACTCCTATTCTAAAGAACTAATAAAAAATGCCTAGGCAAATGTTTTACTTCAAAAACTAAAGTCATGACAGGCTAATAAAAGCAAAAAATATTGTAAGCAACTACTATGATGTTTGGATTAAGTTGATAATTCAATAAGTTACAGTGGATCAGGAGGAATCTGTAGTAGAATTAAACTTACATTTTAAAAAGTGTTTAGTAAACAAAAATGATACAAATTTGTTACCTATTATTCAATAACACATGCAGATTGACTAAGAGTTGAGACATCAAATACACAAGCTTACAGAATTATACATATACATAACTTTGCATCAGATAACTTAAATGTATTTCTACTTCTATGTAAGTCTTAGATTCATATATATATAAAACATACATCATACAATTCTAATATATGATTGCATATTTGCATACTTAAAATGATTTAAATACATAAAGCACTGTTAGCCAGCATCTAATGCTTTGGCTAAGAAACTGTAATATACATAGCTAAAGTCTTTACATCACAGCATTCACTGTGAAACTGATGAAACTTTGAGAAATTACTACTTATACATTTTGCTTGTATGGAGATATGATTATTAGATTCCCAGACATGAATACCATGAACTTTTTTAAATTTTTACTTGCTGTTCCCAAGTGAAAATGGAAATCCATAATTTCTCAACTACCTTCTCTGTCATTAGTAGATCCCATATAAATATATCTCACATAGTGAAAAACGGTGCTGTATGCAAAGCAAATTTCTATCCAACTTTCTTCATTGGACCTGGGAAACAAAAGAAAACAAGAATAAAGAGGTGCTCTTATCTCTACCCTCTTTAGACTTAAATTAAAATTCAAATTCTTGCTGTTGTTGCTCTGTAGCAGCAACAGTTTCTCCTTTCTCCTCCTCCTCTTCCTTCTCCTTCTGTTTGTCTCCCTCCTCTTCTTCCTTTTTTACCTCTTCCTCTCACATTTTATTCCTTTTTAAATATTTGTTTATATTGAATGCAGGTGGCAGGATGACTTTGCACCTTTTGTTCACATGTACACCAAAGCTGGTACACCCAAAACCATAAGACATAGGTTTGAATGAAATTTATGCCCTGGCAATACTGAAGCATGCATGGGCAGCCTGTATATGGCAGTTCTGCTGAATTTAACCATTTTGGGATTCATGGTCTAAGTTGATGAAAACTACTGACCAGGTCTCTTCCTCAAGAGGGCACCAGATATCATTAAAGATGGTGGAAAGTCAATGTGTCATGCTGGGAATTGAACTAAGGACCTTTGGAAGAGCAGGCAGTGCTCTTAACCAYTGAACCATCTCTCCAGTCATAGACTTAGTAATAACTAATTTCTGAAAGTAAAAATGGTGTTATTCTATAAACTTCTCATTATAAACTGAAACTATAATGTGTCTATTAACATATTAAAATAATGTTAGAAAATAAGTAACAGGACAAATGAGTTATAATATATACCAGACCTAGGCAGGGTACAATACTCACATCTGTTCTCTGTCTGTAGAAAGAAAGACATCTAACACTTCAATCATGACATCACTCACTGCTCTGGCATCAGACCACTGGGTGTATATGCCAAAGGACTAACTGGAAAAGAATTCTTGACTGTTGTTAGGGCTTCACCTCAACTCAGACCTCACTGCTTCTATGACAAAAGGATGGGCAAATCACTTGGCCACCCTTTCATCCATCTGAACATAGTCCTGCACTACAGCACTTCAGCTCAATTTAGCGTGAGGCTAAGCTCAACAACACCTCAGTTCTACAGTCCTCATTGTCAACTTTGTCTCTACAGTAGCTTTAATTTGGGTTACTAATATCTTATGGACTGTTGTGACTATCTTCCAGTCTCTATTAGGTCTCTTCTTCTGCCTGCAATAAGCTGTCTTTGAATTTTGCTGCAGGACTTTAAGCCTTTTTCAGCCATTCTTTTACCTGATTTTACACATGTGCAAAGAGAGACTTACTTGGTAATGTGTAACCTGTGCTATCCGAGTTGCTACTATCAATTAAGACAAAATAGAAGTAGTTGTGCTTACCAAGTACAGGAACAAAGAGAAATTAGGAATACTGAATAAATTGTAGCCAATTAAAAACATCACAGCATTCAATTTATTGTTGTTCAGTAAAGTATGAGTTAAAAGGCAAACATTTATATTACTGGAATAACATACTCATGATCTATGTATGTGGACATTAATATATGTATGCATGTGTGTTTAAATCTGTTATTTGCCCATGAAAGAACAATGAAATCATTGACAGTTTGAGTCTATCTTATTTAAATTATCATCATGATATTCAGTTATGTCCATTTAAAAATATCATAATTTATTCTTCTTTACAATTACATAAAATATCAGGGCAAATATGAGCCATATTTTCTTTATTCACTCATCTGTTGATGAGGATGTTCAATATCTTGGTTATGAAAAGTAAGTGAATATGTGCAGATATTTCTGAGGTATGCTAGTTAGTGTCTTTGAGTATACTCCAAAATGAGGTATGGCTAGATATGAAGATTCAGTTCTCAGTGTTTTTTTTTGAGAAATTTTCACCCCTAACATTATACTAACTACACCAATTTACATTCCCAACAGCAGTGTATGTGTTCCTCTTGTTTCCACACCTGTTTCAGGCTTTGCTGCTATTTGTTTACTTGACAATAGTCATTCTAACAGTGGTGAGATAAAACTCCAAACAGTATGATTTGAATTTGTCTAATGGTAAAGTTTGTTGACCTTATGTATGCCTTTTCAGATACACATTGGCCATTTGTTGTTCTACCTTTAAAAACCATCTCTTCAATTTATTAGCTAATTTTTAAGTATGATGTCCTTTGTAACTTCTATATATTAATACCTTGTCTTATATAGAGTTGGAAAAATATTACTGAATAAGTAACAAAAGCTTGATATCGTTCAATCAATTAATGACTAAGCTCATACCACTTAAATAGTACTATGATTGCCAACATGTAGCACACTAAGATATAGAGAAATGAAACACCAAGATTTATATACCTCAAATAGGTAGTTTAAGTCTAGTTGCTTAGTTAAATAAGTGATAGTTGTGTTATGCATAAAGCCAGGACATGCAATGTTAGGACAAATTTGAGAATTATTTATAATATTTCAATAATAAATATTGTGGTACATACATATTAGAATGATCTACTCTTCTGATGATGATTATGAATTCTGAACTATTTCCAAAGTCATTATATTTTGTATTTGAAATTTTTAAAGTCATCTGTCATGGTTTATAATAAAATACCAAAGGAGTCGGATTACAAAGATTGTTGTGCACAGTTTTAGGAGTGGATTTTGTTTTAAATCACAAGTTCAATAAATTTAGTGAACTCTCATATGCCTCTAAGAAATTCTTTTTGTTGTGAAAAAATTGCATGCATCATTCTGCTAGGAAAAAATGAATAAAATACTAAAATCTTTCAGAACAAGAAATTTACATATAACTAATAATTAAAGGGTACATGCCATGTCTCAGAATCACCAAACTTTCTGGTGACTATTACTAAATCAATTCAGATTGAAGCATGGTGAGTCATGCAGTTGCCATAGCGAACCTAGAGTAGTCAAGGACCACATTTTCCCAAAGAATCTCTAGTGCATATAGTTTCAACAACAAATAAACAGGGACTTCCAAGGTTAAGGAAGATCGGCAAATATTGTAGATCAAAGCATACAGACAGGTTTTATTTTACTAATGTGATCATGGTTTCTTATTCTGTTTCCTGTAAATTTTATCCTGTTTCTTATCCTGTTTCCTGTAGAAAGATAAATTAATCTTTCTACCATTTTCCCAAATGCTTCATGGCTTTATATAAGATAAGGGTGTCTTGTGCAAAAAAAAAAAGGAAAAAAAAGAAAAAAGAAAAAAAATAGCAGGTTTCCAAGGGAATACACAACTGTAGAAACAAAAAGACACAGCCATATTCAACAGCTTCTGCAGCACTGTAATGGTGTAGTTTCTAAAACATTTGAATTGAAAAAATCTATATAATTGACCTCACTAAAATAGCAGTTTCTACAAAAAGGCACATAATTTAACCAAGTTAGTAAATATAGCACATTTTAATGATATTAATGTTAATAATATTTTTTGACAATTCACTCTTACTAAACGAAGAGGAAAATTAAATACTAATTTTGCGTTTTAGGTAAATACATAATACATAAGCTGGCATTTTATTCTATTTGCATTTCAAAAAAATTAAAAGTAAGGTTCATCACCACTCAAAGAAAATAGTTTAATATATTATGATGGCTTGAAATACCACTTAACATTGCTCTCATCTGTATTTATTCTCACACATTCCTATTACCACATTAAAACCATGCTTTTATGAATTATGCTGATATAATTCCATTTTCATTTACTTATTTTCAAAGACACCAGTTTTCTGCAAGTATGACTTCCACAATCTATTCTTCACTCAAACTATCACATTCAAGGCAGTCATCAAACCACACACACTAATAGTAGGAGACTTCAACACTCC
>LOJH01009305.1:2990-31584 GCA_001685095.1 Ellobius talpinus
GTGTGTGTGTGTGTGTGCGTGCGCACGCGCGCATGTGTGTGTGTAGTGCAGGTAACTATGGAGGCCAGAAGAGGATGTCTGATGCCCTGGAGAAGTAGCTACAGGTGGTTGTGTGTGTGTGTATGTGTGTATGTGTGTGTGTGTAGTGCAGGTAACTATGGAGGCCAGAAGAGGATGTCCGATGCCCTGGAGCAGTAGTTACAGGTGGTTGTGAGCTGCCTGATGTGCGTTCTGGGAACTAAGCTCAAGTCCTCTACAAGAATGGTATGTGCTCTTAACCACTGAGTCACCTCTCCATCCCTGGTAGAGCATCTTGTACTACTGAATACATTCCATAGTTATAAAATATAGGCTACTGATGATAGCAGGTTATGTGTGTTATGTTTCTTAATAATGTTCTGGTTGAATAATTATAAATCTATTGAAATAAACTTACAGTATTTTTCTATGTAGATATGACCCAAATATAGAAATGTAGAGTGCCTAGATGGCAGCATTGGAGGAACACCCCATTATAGTCTTGGGTTTAATATGACCAGGCACCAGGCCAAGTTCAGGGTCAGGTTTTGGGTGATGAAGAGTTACATTTGCCACCATGCCTGGACCTGTAGTATGGCCTATCTGTCACCATTTCATTGCAATCAATGTCTTTTAACTCACTCCTGTATCACTCACGAAATCCAATCTTGGTATGTATGCAAAGTCTTGCAAAGTTATATGCTGTCCAGCTTATTGTGGTGTGCTTTGAAAACCAATATTTTATGCACCAATCCATGGGTCCAAACAGCAAAAGGTTGAAGGGTCCAATTCATCCTTAAACAAAGAAATAGGTGACTGTTTCATTATTATTGTTGTTTCCTTGGTAATACTGTGGCCGAGAGGCCTGACAATCCAGGTGCTTAAAGGGACAGTGTCCACTACCAAAGAAAACAGTCCAGGATTGGTAGAGCTGGGTTACAAAACAGATCCCTGACTCTTTGGGGATCTTCATGATCCCTCTTATCAGGCTAGGAAAGGAATCACAGACTGATTTATCTAAGGTGAAATTGAATTGCTGCTACATAGCAGCGGGGGCAGGGGATTAAGGCA
This sequence comes from Ellobius talpinus, assembly GCA_001685095.1. Lineage (NCBI taxonomy): Eukaryota > Metazoa > Chordata > Mammalia > Rodentia > Cricetidae > Ellobius > Ellobius talpinus. Next base: position 4,080 of record LOJH01009305.1, read on the forward strand.
CAAATGATATGATGTTCTGAACCCAAGAGTGTGACTGGGGTGTCTTTTAGTCCCCACTGTCCAATATTCCCATTCAATGAAAACACAGCAAATTCCACGAAGAATAAGACCGCTAACAATTCAAGGTTCCACTTAACTTGGTTAAGGAATGGAAGTTTGGCTCACCACTCCCAAATGTATTGCTAACACAAAAGAATGGCAATAAAGGGAGACCCAGAGAGAGTGATTAAAAAAGAGACATTTATTGTGCTTGCATTCAGGCACCAATAAGGTTCCAGTTGTTGCTGTTAATTGTTCATCCCTCCTCACTCCTTTCTCCCCCACCCCACTGTCTTTACATATAGCAATGATAATGCTAGTGCCCAAGACTTACAGTCAGGAATATATAAATATATCCTGATTGATAGAGCCTTAATATTTGGGAAGTTGCTGGATTCCATACATTATTTTTCTAACAACAACAAACCTCACACTCAAACCCAAGGTTCAGGGAACATCTCAGAGGAAGGGTTAGAAAAAAATGTAGCGCTCAGAGGTTGCCGGAGAGTGCTATGGACCTGTGTCTTCAGGACATGGCAAGACCACTGCACACATGGCTCACCGCAGCTGTGGTTACTTAACCAAGACCTATATGAGATTTTATGGGCTTGTCAGTATTTCATCATGAGAAAGAGAAATGTTCATGAGGCCTCAGCCCACTCTGAGAAGTCATTTTTGGTTAGTTAATTAGTCAACCATGAAAGCATAGTTAATGCCACTGTATCAGTTTCTTCGGTGGTCTAGGCACTGCGGAGTTCTCTGTGGTCTAGTAAATGATCTCCCATCCATGGGTTGCACACCAGCACAGAAAATCAACCACCAAAACAGGAGGTGGGCTTGCTGGGAAGAAGTACAGAGGATTAAACAGTCATAGGGGTTTAAAAGGACTAAAATACATGAAACTGTCAAAAATTAAGTAAGTAAATATGGATAGTTACTGAGACATGACACTTGAGGTTGTCCTTCAGCCTCCATATATGTATGCACATAATTGCATATGCATTTTCATATACAAATGCACATGAACATGCAGCTACACACATAGACATATGCACAATACTACCGCTAAGTCTCCCCTGGGGTGAGCCTTGGCTCCTTCTTCTCTGTCAAAGGGTACCGGGTTTGGAGGAGAGTATTGCTGGATCTCCCCTTTGTCTGAGCCTTGGTAGAGGTAAGATCTCTCTAGTGGCTTGGTTGCTTTGTTTTTCTGATCTTCAGCTTGAACCAATATCTGTCTCTGGGTTTTTATTATTTGTGCTATAGGAAAGTGAGTTCTTCCTCACCCCCAACCTCCTCCAGTAGGTGTCTGTTGTGGAGAGCTCTACTTCAGCATGTTCATCACATTTAAGAGTTCTCCTTGATGGCTTCCTGTCTAAGTTGTTACTATTTTTCAGGGGCAGGGTAGGCATGAGGAGGTAAGGGTTGTCACAGAAAACTTTTTATTATTAATAATAATAACAATAATAATAATTAAATTTATTCATTTATTTTCCATCCCAACCAGTTTCCTCTCCCTGCTCTCCTCCCATTTCCTCCTCCCACCTCCTCCCTGCTCCTCCCTAATCCACTTTCCTCTGTTTCTGTCCAAAAAGGGGCAGGCCTCCCATGTCAACAAAGCATGGCATATCAAGTTGAGATAGGACTAGACTCCTCTCCTTGTATTAAGGTTGGGCAAGTCAACCCAGTATGAGGACTAAGTTCCTAAAAACCAGCCAAAGCACTGGAGATAGGCCCTGACCCCACCACTAGGCGTCCCACAAAGTAGCTACACAACAGACACACATATGTAGAAGGCCATACAGGCTCCTTAGCTGTTGGCCCAGAGTCTCTGAACTCCTATGAGCCAGGTTAATTGTTTCTGCAGGTTCCCTTGTGATGAACTTGACACCCCTGGCTCATACAATGCTTCCTTCCTCTCTACAACTGAATTTCCTTGAGCTTCGCCCCGTGCTTGTCTGTGGATCTCTGTATTTGTTTCCTTCGGTTCCTGGATGAAGGCTCTCTGATGACAGTTGAGTTAGCTACCAATCTGATTACAGGAGATGGCCAGTTCAGTCTACCTATCCATTATTGCCAGGAGTCTTATCTGGGGACATCCATGTACATTTGTGGGATGCCCCATCACCATCTCTCTTTCATTCCTCTTCCCCTCTACCCCCAACACAATGCCTCATGTTCCCATCCCTCCATCCCCTGTCCTCTACCTCCACTCTACTCAGGAGATCCCTTCTACTTCCCCCTTTCAGGGAAATCCCCTCTGGCTCTTAGAATTTTTCTGCCTCCTCTTGCTGAGCCTTGAAGGGAGGGGTTTGTCAGAGACATCCCACTTAGGACCGAGTGCTCCAAAGTCTTTTTCTCACAGCTCATTGTCCATTTGTGGACTCTGGGTCAGTTCCCATCTAATGCAAGAAGAAGCCTCTCTGGTAAGGCTTGAATAAGCCCTTATCTGTGGGTAGTGTGGCAGAATGTCATTAGGAGTCATCTTTTTGCTATGTTCCTTCAGTAAAATAAGAGTAATGGGTTTCCCCCAAAGCCTGTCTAGTCCCTGGTTCTTGGTCACAGTAACAGTGTCAGGTATGGTTTCTAAATCATTCAATGGGTTTGAAATCCAAGAAAAAAAGTGGTTGGTCATTTCCATAACACATCACTCTCTTGCCAGTGTATCTTGCAGACAGGTCACAGGGTCTGCAGCTGGGAGAAGCTCTGTTGATAATTACTTTTCTCCTGCAGGAGCATGCGCCTCCCAGCACCATGGGTGCAGTAAGCAGCGGTGCAGCTCCTAGTTGGGGACTGGCTTGATTTCCCATGCTTGATGATATAAATAAATGGTGTTTCAAGGGGCTACTGTCATGAATCTCTCCAAGTACAGAGGAGGTAGAGGTCCCCTCACGGCTGCTGAGTCTGTACACTGTTCCTCTTTGGTTTCCCTAAGTCCTGCCCACCCTGTGTGAATTTTCTCTCAATAGTGTTCCTCTTTGTTCCCAGTTAGCTAAGGACAAAAGCAGAAAAGAGCCATTCACCTTGAACAAAACCTTTTCCAGGCTTCTAGGACAGGGCTGCTATTTTTCCTGACATTTTTTTCTTTTCTTTCTTTCTTTTTTCTTTTTTTGCGTCGGTTTCTAATTTCTAATTTTATTGTGCTTGTTTTCATTTTGTGCTGCTGAGGATGGATCCAGGAACCTGTGCACACAAGGTTGAGTGAATGTTGGGCTGCAGAGCTATAGACCTGGCCCCTTTCATGTTGCAGTGTTTAGCTGTTCCTAATGTCAGACTTTACAACTGGAGTTAGAACTGAAGAACACATGTGAAAAAAATATATCTAGGTTCAGAATTCTTGTTCTCCAATTATTTCTTGCTTTTTATAGCTTTAATTTGCAAAGTCTTCCCAGTGACTTACTATGGCATCTTGGCAGTGCGCTCAGCTTGGATGCATGTTTCTAATGCATTTTGACCGAATCGCCCCCCCACCCTCTTTCCAGTTACTCTCCTACCCCTCCCACTGCTTTCCCCTTCCCAACTTCATGTATTCTTTTTTTAAAAAACAATCACTGAATCTGCTTGGAGCTGCCTGCCTGGGCATAGTGTATAGAACCATCTACTGGAATATGTATGTGTAGTCTCTCCAGGAACATGTTCCCCCAAAAAACTGAATCTTGCTCCACTAGCGGCCATTAATTGCCAATAGCTCCTGAGCACATCCTCTTCCCAGATGGGATTTTGGCTGATATGATCTTGCCCAGGTCTTGGGCATGTAGTCACAGCCTCTGTGAGTTCACATGGTTCACATATGCCATGGCCTTATCATGCTTGGCTGAAACTGGTTCACTGACGTTGACTACCTTAGGATCTTATCTTTCTGGACCTTCCAGGGATGCAAAGTAGCCCGTTAGCACTGATGCATGTGGACGGGTTGTTAGTGTCTGTGTCAATCAAGACCTAATGTAAAAAGAAGCTTCTCTGTTGAGGGTTGATAGATGAACTGATCTATGAGTATAATTACAAAAACTTAAGGGACAGTTTGTTACTATGTCTAATTAGTTAGAATAATAATATAATCACACTGGTTCCAACGTAGAAACTTCATTCCTGCTGGCTAGCTTCCGTGGTGCTGGAACGTGCTGGAACACTCTCAGGGAATTAAAATAATCAATAGTCTTAGGAACTGTGAACCTAGCAAACTGCAATGACTATAGTCTGGCAAGATATGCCCACTGGTGTGATGGTGGCATGACTATTATGGGAATAACCAAGCGTTTTCTGCTTGGATTTAAGATCCATTCCACAAGAAGAAACTCATTCTTGGTACCATTAACTAGACCAAAACCCCTTGGCTGACCAGGTCATAGCCCTTAGAGGAGAACCTAGTGCTATTATTCAACTTCATTTTTAGGTAAAAAATTTGGTGCACAAATCTATTTTCATTTGACACATTATAGAGCTAAAATATATCAAAATAATGACATTCCCAGGTGGTCTTTACAGATTTGGAAACAGCAGCAGCAAAAACACTAATGACAAAAAGCATTGAAAGATTTAGAAAATTCAGACACTGACACACGTGGGTGGTTCAACATACTGTGGGAGTCACGGGGCATGTTTTACTGAAGACAGAGAGTATCAGCCAAGCCGGCACACTAGTTAGGCAGAGTCCAGTTATGAGAATCTCTATGCTGCCTCCAAGGAAGAGAATGTAAGTGAGAAAGTCCAGGACAAACTGGAAAGGACATTGTCATGTAATAGAAGAGGCAGCAAGGAGATGGGAAGGAGAATCAAGGTGACATCAGGAACAGGGGAGACTTCCCATGAATTATGCGTTACAGGAAAGAGCAGATTTCATATCTCAAGGCAGTTAGTTCACTTCACAGTCTGCTCTTTGGATCTGTGTTATCTGGGCTGCTCCCTACTGACACAGAGGGGAGTGTTTGCTTCTCAGGAAGTACGGCGAGATGAGCACATGACCGTGAAATAAAGAGTCCCGGCTACAGTTCTGCTTCCGACACCGATGGGCTGCTCGGGACCTTGACCATAACAATGAACAGCGGCAGATCAGAGAATGGCCAATGGCCATGATGGAAGATGTCTGACACAAAGCCACCTCTCCGAAGCTGCTCGACCAATGCGTGTTTCTTTCTTTGCTTCCTGTCTGTTATCTCTGAGATACAGCATGAAATGGCCAAGTACCGAGAAGGATTTCCTGACCTTCTTTTTACAACGTGTGAATTGCTGGCTCTTGTCCATTTTATTCCTAACCTGGGCCACTAACTGACAAATCTCTCTACAAAGAACGGAAGTATTCTGCTTCATAGCCCAGGATATATGCTTTGTGATCTCCTGGTTGATTCTATTGATTTTATTTCACACTACTTTGGTCATATTTCTCAATTTAGGTGTTCCTTCACACCATACCATTTCAATAGTGAAACCCCTAGACTTGTGCTGTGTATCAGCCTGGTAGAGACTCGATTCTCTTCTGGAGGACCGCTTCCTACAAGGAGTCAGAGCGCTACATGTCCATAGCAATGCATGCCACAGAAATGACATCAGATCAGTCTGAGGGAAGCTCATCATTTTCAGGTACTCTGTAGCCCGTGTGTCTCACTTTGAGGGTGCCTTAGCGTGTGTTTGAGACACACATGGACAAGCTGGTTCTACACATCAGTCACCCTACTCTGTTTTACACATAGTCTTGCCCTACTGTGTTTTGTTAACTTCTTCGTTTCTTTGAGGGGGAAGGGCTGTTTCTTTTACTTTTGAATTTGGTTCCTTTCTTTTCTTTTTCTTTCTTCTCACACTCTGTTCATTCTGCTAAACACTGTGTGGCCTGAGAATTAGTTAAAATACAAATGCAGTGTATGAATAGGTGGTTGAAATGAATGCGATCCTTTCTGTGCACAAAGAGTTCATTTTTAGGTGCCAACATACAAGTATCATGGAGGAAATAAAGTGCGCATTTCTGTGTGTGTTTGTGCAGGTTGATGTGCATGTGGAGGCCAGAGAGCAACCTATCATTATTCAGGAATCAGTCACTTTTTTAAAGAGAGGACCTCTCACTGCCCTTCTCTGGCAAACTCAGGCATCTGCCTGTGTCTTCCACATCCCTAACACTCAGACTATGATTACAGGTTTCCTGGGATCAAACCAAGTCCTCGTGCAAGCAGGGCGAGCACATTAATGACTGTGCTATCTCCCTAGTCTTCTATAATTAAAAAAGCAAATCTAGAAATTTTAGAATTCAAGTTTCAGGGTATCTGGAACCTAAAAATTCCCAGACATAAATTCCCACAGAGTTCCAGAGAGGTCCAAGGATCTTCTGACAAGGAACTGATGGCACCCTCCTGAGCAACTAGATTCCAGCCCTTAGACCAAGGCCACAGTCAGAGGCAGTGGCACAAGGCAGCTGTCATCAGCCCTGGGAACACAGAATGCCCACAGCAAAGCTGACTGGTTAGTTACTGAGATGCACTGTTGAAAGGTTTTCATATTCATTACAGGTGCCGACAAACTGGTGGGCATGACAGTTACATCATGGCAGAGACTCGGAGGGGTTTATTTTCTGGATTTCAAACTGTGTTGAAATTTTTTTTCATTAAAATGCCTCCAAAATGGCAATTCAAATTCAGAGACTTACTTCTGAAGTAATAGATGGGATTAGAAGCTCCGTGTCCCCAAGCCACTCGTTTAGGAGCAAGTGGTGGTGGTCATGATGGGTGGGGGAATGGTGGCAGCTGTTTTTACCCAAATTTGTAGTTGTGCATACAGGACCTTATTTTTCCTTAATGGAAAATAGCATTTTCTGCATAACCCATTTGCTTCTGTCATGTGCATAAATTAATATCTTTGACCTGAGGATGGCCTGCTTGAAGCAAGGATGGATATCAGTGGTCAGCATTGCCAAGATGTTAGTCATCTCGGGCTGTCTACAAGAAACAGTTAGATAAAATAAGGAGAATCCATGTTAATTCTCTGATAGCGGTTCGGTTTCCCTTGTTGGTCCGAGCCTGCTACACACACCATTAGAGTACAAATTAACTGCGGGAAGCATTGTGGTTGCTCAGCTGAGAGTTGCTGAGCTTGCGATACGATGCAGGCCTGATGCTGCATGCTCTGCACCAGTATCTGATGATGAGGAATGTAGGGTGAAAGTTATGACCATCATACCCCTGAGGAGAGAAGAGATTTAGTGATGTCCGCCTGCTTTTCCAAGGTGATACACCTGGCTTACTAAAGTCAAGTGGATTAATTCCGGACTCCACATCGTCTCAAGCACTTTGAAGCTGATCACTAACTTCTGTAGAGAAGACAGCGCCAATTCGTGTTTAAAATAAACAGTACAATGGTTGCAGTCTCTGGGGCCTGGATGCATGCCACAAAGGCCCATTCGATGATACTGCCCCCTCTCTTGTCCTCTGACAGCTGAGATGCTCTGGGATGGATGCTCCCCATGTACACATTCTTCTCCTTGTTGCAGATTCTCCTGTGCTGATATAACCTGATTATAATCTAAGATTTGTTCCGTGATGTTCAATGTTACAAATTTTTAAATATCTGAGTTGAGTGGTTCAACCTGGGAGGCGGAGGCAGGAGGACAATTGAAGTTTGCGGTTAGGCTGGGTGTGGTAGTTTGAACAAAAATGGCCCCCAAAGGCTCATATATCTGAGAGATTAAACGATTAGGAGGTGTGGCCTTGTTTTAGTGGGTGTGGCCTTGTTTTAGTAGGTGTAGCCCTGTTTTAGAAGGTGTGGCCTGTGGGAGGAGGTGTGTCACTTGGAATAGGCTTTAAGGTTTCCCAGGAAACCTTACTCTCTCTGCCCCCACCCCTCCTCCCACCTGCAGTTCAAGATGGTAGCTCTCAGTTCCTGCTCCAGCATCCTGTGTGCCTCCATACTTCCTGCCCTGATGATAATGGACTAAACCTCTGAAGCTGTAAGCAAGACCCAGTTAAATGATTTTTTTCATAAGAGATGCTGTGGTCATGAGGTCTCTTCACAGCTATAGAACGCTGGTTAAGATACTGGCTACAGTGTGAGACTCTGTCTTAAAGAAGACAACTCATAATATTGTGCCCTGAACAAACCAACAAAATCCTTCACGGGACTGTGAAATGAAGAATCACAAACAGATCATCATAATTTTTACATTGGGAAAAAAAGAAGGATTTTGGAATTTATTACATACTTTTTCATCTGGCTGTGTCTATTTCGCACAAGTTCAAAGCTGGCATAAAGAAAAATATTGAGCAATTAAACACTGCAAATAACTTCTGTTATGACTTATGACAAATTAAGTATTTGTAGGTAATTTCATGTTTCCAAAAGGAGCACTGTAATTCTGAACGAGTATTAAAGTGAAATAAATCTTACAGTATGCTAATTTAGTAACCATCATATATTACATTAGTAAAGTAAGCTAATTCCATTTGTAGAAAAGGCTAGGACATCTTAAAGTGTCTCCCGGAAAATGAGGAGGAGGAGATGATTAAGTCAAAAAATATCATTATTAAGAAATAACTATTTTAGTATATTTTCAGCAAGAGCCCACCATCTCTTTTTTTAAATGGACATTGAAGCTTTGTGCTGGATATAAAATGTGTCATTTGAAGAATAATGCTTCAAATAGAATTTGGAAAGTCTTTTCAAAGTATTGGTAAAAATTTCCCCTCAGTGAAATATGTTTTAATCTTCTCTCTTTGGATTATATTTATTGTTTTAAAGCCCAGAAATCTTATGTGCATGAATGCAGAATGCTGTTATTGCTAAAGGAAGAAAACTTACGGGGCTGGGAAGATGGCTCAGGGATAAAGCACCTGCTGTACAAACATGCGTTCTTATGATTCCCAGAACACCCAGAGAGCCAGACATTGTGGCACACATCCGTGACCACATCTGCAACCTTAGCACTTCTACAAAGAGATGGGGGAAGGCGGCTGCTGGTGGGTGTACCAGTGAGTGAACAACAGACCCTTCCTCAAACAAGGCTGGAGGGTAATACCAACACCTGAGGTTTTCTCTGACCGCCACTGTGGCATGCGACACCCCCCACCCCCCACCCGAGATGGAGAAGAGGGAGGAGAGGGAGGGAGAGAGATTTTTTTAAAAGAGGGAAAACTGTCAAACTTAAAATAATCTCACCCACCACTAATAATTTCTTTTCTGAGCACAGATTCTCTCCTTTGTCATCATTTTCTTCCCTCTCTACGGCCATCTGCAGACGAGCATCCTATCCGGGACCAGTAACAGCGACCATGGGGCTTTTCAGGGTTCAGGTATTTCTGCTTACATCAATTAATTTAATCAGAAAATTCAACCAGAGATCTAAACAAAGATATATTTTTTTAAGAGTAACTTGATGGCTCTCTAAGCAAATGTCTAAACACATGTACTGAGTAATTAAGGGAAAAGCTGACAACCATTTAAGGCAGCAGATGATGCTGATGGGAATTTGAGGTGCTCGTAGAAACTCATCTCAGGTTCCCTGGGTCAGCATTCTGACCCTGCCTTCGGAGTGGGGCTGTGCTGCTCTCTAGTGCCCTCTAGCTGCCACCCGTTTGGAATTGTCTGCTTCACCTGTCTATACCCACATTTTCCACATCCTCCCTCGGGAATTCTGTTTTCCTTGTGTTGTTTTGCTTTTCGTTTTGTTTGGCCCAGCTTCTGTAATTTACTACGAATGTTATTTTAGGAGGACACTACATATGCCAACTTGTTTTGTCTACTGAGTGCCCTCCAACAAAAAATACTGCATGCTTTTCCTGCTCACAACAAAATGAAAGATGCATATGCTCTTTGAAAGCATGGTCCTCTGCACTTTGTCCACGACTAGGAATTTTCCTGCATGGTGAAAAGTCATTTATGTCAGGAGGATTCCAGTGGAACATCACAAGGAGGAACACCCCCCCAGGAAAGAACAACCTTCCAGAAAATCCAGGCTCAGATGCACCCATTCTTTCTCCTGGAAAAGTGGGACATCAGACATTGTAATGGGCTAGAGGAAGAATAACACCAGTCCCTTAAAAAGTTTGCAGTAGGGACTGGGGAGATGGCTCAGTAATTAAGGTGCTTGCCTTAGGTGATGATGGGGATTCAGATTCCCAGAAAGCCACATAAATGCTGAGTGGGCAGGATGTGAGATGGCCCACCTGGGATTCTAGCCACGAAAGATGGAGTCAGGGGATCCCCCAGAACAAGCTGGGTAGTGAGATGGACCATATCAGCAAGCTCTGGGTTTAATTGAGACGGCCTGCCTCAGTGAACAAGGTGGAAGAGTGATTGTTAGGCCTCAACATCGACCATGCACACACATGTGGACATATATAAACATGCAGTATGCACATGGAACATTGAAAAAGAAAATAAATAAAGATCATTCCTGGGTGGGTGGTTGGGTGAATGGCTCAGCAAGAAAGGATGCCTTCCACCAAGGCAGATGACTTGAGTTCTGTTCCCCGGATCATGCGGGAGGAAGCAAAACTGACTCACACAAGCTGTTCTCTGACCTCTGCATCCGTGTGTACTTGCACACACGTACACACTAAACAAATAAGTAAACATGCAATTTGACAAAAGCTCCTGCGTGCAGCATGAGAGTGTTTGAATTTCAACAGACATTGGACAAACCCTTACATTTTTGGGACATCATGTAACCTACCTGGGGCTGAAATTGGCAGAGAGGAAGAGCAAGCTTGCAGTGCTGATCCCCCAGCTTCTGCTTCTTTAGTGGCCAGGATGACAGGCCTGTTTGCCTTCACAATCCCGTTTTAGGTATCAAACCCAGGTCCTCTGGCATTACAGCTCAGTCATCCACGCACTGAGCCACATGGCCAGTACCAAGCATTCCAGTTTGAGCGAGTATAATGAAGGACATGGACTCTATACTCTAACCTCCATCTTCATTTACCTAACAAACATTCACCCATGGTTTGGACTGAGCTCCCCTGACAGGTAATGTGCACAAGCCACAGAGCCACTCTATTCAGCCCTGTATCATTCAGTATCTTAATTAAAGATGTGAATTTGGACAAAGAAACAGCCCTTACAGTGCACAAGAAAGCACAAGGATCTTATCGCTAAACTATACATTGACCGAGTCCTTCCCAACAAACTTGTGAGAAGGATATATGAAAAACTCAGGGAACAGCCAGCTTGTTGGTTGCAAAAAGTTTGCATTTGGGAAATGGTCCTTGCTGTTAGCAGTTATTGGGTGATAAAATATTTAAGGGCCACGTTTGGTAAATCAACTATAGCACTGATGTTAGACTGGCTGAGGAGGGGAAGTCCAAACGCCGATCTTTTTGTGAACTTTGGGAAATTGTTTACCATCTCTCAGCCTTATTGGATAGCACCAGGACCAGCCTAGTGACTCCTTGGAGAGCTAAACAGTGGGAGGGATGTAGATCACCTAAGCAACAGCAAGGTGACAATACGAGCTCAGAAAGCCCTCTGACGATTGTCTCCTAAGCTTTACAAATTTCTATACAAGGGACAAGTCTCCTTCTGCAGCCAGGCTTGCTCTGTGTCTTCAGTAGGAGCAATGTGCTGAGAGAGTCCCTCTGTTAACTGAGTTCCACTTTCCGTGAATGCACTTGTGGGTATGTATAGACAGGTGCCCATGTATGCTTGCGTATGGCGGGCAGAAGTCAGTCACAGGTGTCGGTCCTCGGGAGTCACCCTCCTTGCTGTTTTTTGATACAGGGTCTCTCATTGGCCTGAACTTTTCCAGGGAGGCTGAATGGCCAGTGAACCCCAGAGATCGGCCTATTTCTACTTCCCTGACCCTGGGATTATAAGTAAACCACTACACCCCAGCTTCTTTATGAGGGTTCTGGGGGGGCAGTCACACTCTGATCCTCCAGTTTGCATAAAAATCATTTTACTGAATGAGCTATCACCCCTGCTGTACTGGTTAGGTATTTGTTTTCCTCTGCTTGTTTGTTTTTGTCAACTTGACACAAACTAGAACAATCTAGGAAGAGGGACTCTCAATTAAGGGATTGCCTCCATCAGATCGGTATGTAGGCACATCTGAGGGACATTTTCTTGATTGACAATTGATGCGTGTGGTCCCAGCCCACTCTGCATGATATCACCCCTCGGTCAGTGGTCCTGGGTTGTATAAAAAGGTAGGATGAGTAATCAGTGTGGAGCAAGCCAGTAAGCAGCACTCCTCCATGGTCTCTGCTTCAATTCCTGCCTTGACTTCCCTTTATGATGGACTGTAAACTGTAAGATAAAATAGACTCTTCCCATTTTGCTTTGGGTTGTGGTGTTTAGTACAACAATAGAGGGCAAACAGTTGTTTGCCATTGTGTAGATAGGGTCTCAGCAGCCAAACCAACCCAAGGTGACCTTCAAGTCCTCACCCTCCTGCCTCCACCTCCCTAAATGCTGGGATGACAGGCATGTGTCACAGCACCCAGTTTTCGCAGTACTAGTGAACCAATTCTGGGCTGGCTCTGTGCATGTTTGGCAGGTGCTCTACCAGCTCAGCTACATCCACAGACCGATTTTCCCCTGAATGGAGGATTGCATGTTCACACAATATTGAAGAACTGGGAAGTTTTCATCAGTGAGACAGCCCACACTTCAGTACTGCACAGGAAATAAACAATTTAAGAGGAAATTAGATTAGATCCTTAAATTAAATTCCAGATTAAAAAAATCCTAGTAGAAAAATGTACCCACATGCCTTGTTATTAAGATCTAATATTCCCCCAATTGTGTAGTAATGGGGATGAAGGCCATCCCCTAGGCATTCTCATGAAAAGATTTGGATAAACAGTTTAAATAGACAGTGTGATTATGGCCTTCTCAATAACATCAGAATCACCTACAACTCAATTCTACTCCTTCAAGGAAAGAAATTACTTCAGTTCCAAGTTAATATGTGATTTCTTTTTAATGTAATAATTGGCAGACAATATTATTTGGCTGTGATATGCAATAATCCTAAATGTATCTGGAGGTTTATTAAATCAAGGCCAAGGAGACTAAGAAGATACAATTGCTTTATTTTTCTCATTCTTTCCTCTGTGGCCTTAATGTTTAGATCTTATTTACAATGTGTGTGTGTTTCTGTGTTTATGTCTGTGTGTGTGTGTGTACTGGAAAGATAATATTTAAAAATCATGATTTTGCCAGAAAAAAAAGATGGAAGTTAATATAGCAGAAGAAAAAGAAGGCCCCAAAGTAAGACATTCTACTCTGATTTTACCCACTTCTATCTTTTTAAAGATTTTTTTAGATTGTGTGTGTGAGAGAGAGTGTGTCTGTGTGTGTCGCACAGGTGCCCCAGATACCAGGATGTGTCTAGTCCCTGAAACTAAAGTTACAGACCACCAGAAGTGGGTTCTAGGAACTGAACTCAGGTCCTCTCAATGAGTAGCAAGTGCTCCTAACCACTGAGCCATCTATCTAGTCCCATGCAATCACTTCCTATCTATTACATGAATAGAGAAAAATGAATATTTATACTGCATTTCAGAGAGCTGGTGCGTTCTTACCTAAATACATCTTCAGCAGTACATTGTCAAACTCTTAAAAAACGTCTTTGAACCTTTTTCTAAGAGCAAAAGAGATTTATTTTTAACTAAATTTGTAAGCCCTGAGAGAGACACAAGCTTTGCATCTCCGGGGACGTGTCCTAGGTAGCTGCCTTGCTGAGCACGCTGGTCATGAAGCCACTCCTCTTTCACGCATGAGTTGAGCTTCTGTGGTGTGGGAAGACCTAGAGTGCCTGGAGGACTGTGAATGTGCACGCAGTGCGGAGCTGCAATGTGACAACATTTGAGGAGCTTGACTTGGTCTTTGACCCAAAAACAAAAGTCTTTCATTTTATGAGCACATCACAATGCTGTTGCCAGCTGCCTGTGCATCCCCTCCCCACCAAACACCTTCAGTATCACATCCTGCCTCTAACACAGTTCCACCGGTCAGTCCTCTGTGTTATTGCAAGCTGAATTTTTAAATCATTTTTACATGTATTTGTTTGGTGCCATGAGTCGGGGGAGTAGACAGGTATGCCAAGGTCTGGCTGTGAAGGTCAGAGAACGACCTGGGGGAATTGGTTCTCTCCTTCCACTATGTGAGCCCAAGGAGTTGAACTCAGGTCATGGGGTTTGGCGGTGTCTTTACTTGATGATCCATCTTTCTGGCTAGAAGCTGAATTTTTAACTCTTGTATGCTTCTCATTATTCTACTATGAAAGAAAATCATACCATCCGGTCTCAGCTACTTTTGTTTCTTCCCCTCTCTGTTCTAATGCTGTTCAGCAATGCCACTGTGGGTGGTGTCCCCTCCCTTGGTCACCCTTTCCTTGTTTCCTACCCTCCTTGTGGTTGCCCCAGCACATGCCTTCTCCTAATCTTTTCTCTTTTCTTCTTACCTTCACTTCACTTCTGCATGGTTCTCCCTCTGTTTAGACATTGGTTACAGGGATCTGCACTTGAGGATACAAAGTCTTTTATGGGTTCCTTTTCTGAACCCAAGGCTGTGTGTAGAAGCTATTTATCTGGAAAGGTTTAAATAAACTAGATTATTCAGCCTTTCAACGCTGTCTGGTGTTATTTGCTCCTATCTTGGTTCATTGGATGGCCCTACATCTGGGGCTCAGTGGTTAAGAGCACTGGATGCTCTTGCAGAGGACCCAACTTTGGGTTCCCAGCACCTCAGGTGGCTCACAACTAACTACCTTCAACTACAGTTTCAGGGGAGTCCAGCATCTTCTGGCCTTCAGAGAGAAAGAGAGAGAGAGAGAGAGAGAGAGAGAGAGAGAGAGAAGAGAGAGATCAAAATAATAATAACAAAATTTAAAGTAACTCACACATCATTTCTGGTGATCAATGTCTTGTTCTCTATGAAATATCTCCAGATCCCTTAATTCTAATGTCAAAGTCATTTTAATTCTCAAGCACTCTCAATGTCTCCACCAGTGTTTTGGTTCATTACCACTCATTTGATTACAATAACTTCTTGATTAAGTTCAGGCTGCCAAGGTTGAGAGTCAATAACTCCTTCTCAAATTCCTTACTCTTGCCTTGTAATAACACCTCTCTTGAAAGCTTCCTAGAGTTTTCTTGTTTGTCCCAATAAGATACCACATTCTTAAATCTTTTAGAATATACTACTAGAAAGATCAATTACCTTGGTTGCTTAGAATCAGATATTGTTGACTATTTTAACATATCTGTGACTGTTGGTGAGAAATTTGACTGGAGTTTACTCGGAATTTTTCCTGACTTTTATGCACAATTCCTTAGTCTCTTTATTGATCTAGTGACTAATTAGAAATTAGATATATAATTACGCAGAAAACTTCAGTTTTTCCATTTGGAACTCACTTGGGAATGCCGGAAACTTCACTGTATATGACTTCAGACAGAAATAAAAACTGGGATACTGAAAGTTGACGAATTAGAGTCACATTTGATTTCATGAGTAATCCAGTCCATACCACCAGGGGCACATTCTACAGCCACCTAAACTGAAAGAAAGATTTGCCATCAACCTTTGAGAAGGAGAGGAAGAACCAAGTGAGAAGTCCCTTGTTCCTCAAGATAGGCCAATAAAGAAAATTTTTCTGGAATGCAGGTTGTTTTTTGGGAACTGGGACATTGGCAGCAATTTCTGAGGGTTTTGTAGTGGGTGAATGTTAATGGAGCGTGAAAATTATTAAACACCTGCAGCGTGAGATGGGGAATATGAGGAGAGGGGTAGGCAGATGTGTGTGGGACCCATATTAGATTAACAAAAAGAAATAAATCTGAGAATGGCCTGATTGAGTGTAGCAGGTACTGACAGGGATACCAACCAGTCTAGGCAGGAGTCTGCCGCTGGAGATGGGAGACCAACCGCCAGCACCATGGACAGCAGAAATCGCAAGGCCAAGAACTCAAGAGTTTGGAGTTTGCATCAGACAAATTCATATCTTAAGGAGGTGGACAAATTTTCTGGGAGTGAGGGGGGAACCAACAACTTTTTTATCCAGTGGAAGAAACTAAAATTTTGGTATCAGAAATACTGTGTTTTAGCCAGGCACGATGGCACATGGCTGTAATATCAGAATGAAGGAGGCAAAGGCGGGAGGATCACCATATGTTTAAGACCAGCCTGGTCTCCATAGGAAGTTGCCAGAGCTAAGACTTCATGGTGAATTCCTCACTCAAAAAGTCAAACAACAACAGCAGCCAGAAAGAAACTTTTTAAAATACTGGTTTTCCTTAGTTGACAATTGTCAAGAATAATTATACTGAAATGCTAATTTTAAAAAGTAATGTGTTACATAAGGAAGTCAAGTTTCTATACTTGCACAAGGAGACACATGATTAATGACTCAGTGCTCAGAACTCCAGGCTCCTCTACCCCACCATCACCCCCTTTACTGCCTCCCACCCCTGTACGACTGGAGACCCAACTAGACCTCTTCCCTTTCTACTCAGTCCTAATCCGAGAATGTTTCTGTTGACCTCCTTTGCTAATTAGTCTCCAACCTCCTTTCTGGTGATGTTCCCTATTGAGCCTTGAAAATTCAGATTTTTAAAAAAGAATTTTTTAATGTGTACGCCTGTGTGCTGTGTGTGAATACGTGCACATGTGGGCGGAGGGGTGGGCATGCTGAGAAAACCAGAAGAGGGTGTCGGATCCCTGGAGCTGGAGTCACAGGAGGTTGTAAAGCACATGGCACATGGGATGGAAATAGAACTTCAGTCCTCTGCAAAAGCAGCAAGTGCTCTTAACCCCTGAGCCATCTCTCCAGCCCTCAGATTACTTTCAACCTCTTCTGAGCAACTTTTCAAATCAGCCCAAACCTGAGTCACACTTCTTAGTGCTTGACACACACTCCATTATTGTATGTACCAGGCTGCACTAAAGTCCACAGGATCCCTGTTGGCTTCCCCAAGGGTGCCAACCTATGGAGGAAAGTTATGGTCTCTTTCTTACTCTTTCCATTGGCTGAGCATAATGTTTAAAAATAATAATCAATTAGTATTGCATTGAGCAAATAGAATGCTGTCTGTTGTTGAAATGATAAAAGATTACAAGTGTTGGGAGACTGAGAAGGGACACTCTTGTACACAGCTGTGGGTGTTTCAATTAACACAACTTGTAGAAAGAGTACAGAAGTTCTTCAAAAATTAAAAATAGAGAAATTCAACTTCTGTGTCTCTATCCAAAGGCCATGAAGTGAGCATGTGATAGAAATATCACATTCCTGCTATCTTTACAGCAAAACTCTTAATAGTCATGCTACAGAATCCACCTAAGTGTCTGCTATGGTTTGACTATTTGTCTCCCATAACTGGTGTGTTGAAAATGGGGTCTCCAAGTCATGTGTTAATAGTATTCAGAGAAGGGGATCATTGGGTGGTAACCAGGTACCCTGTACCACATCATGATATAGCAAGAAGACCCTCTATAGGCTGAGCTGATATACTGTTCTTGTACTTCCAACCCTTATAACTAGAGGCTAAAGAAACTACTATTCTTTATAAATAACCTACCTGGGTTTTTTTAAACTGCAGCAGAAAGTAATTTAAAAGGTATCCATCAAAGGCAGACAAAATAAAGAGTATATGGGTGGGTTGGTGAATGAATGGATTAGTGGGTGGGTGGACAAATGGACACATAGATTAATACAGAGAGAAATATTCTTTGTCATCTGTGGCAATATGGGTGAATCTAGAGGAGATGAGGCTAAAACAACAAGCCAAGCACAGAAGTACAAACTACTATGATCATCTTACATGTGACATCTAGGTTCCACTAATAGAAACATAGAGAAATAAAATGAAATCTTGACTAATGGGGACAAAGCTTCAGTTAAAGGGGATGAATAGTTTACATTTATCTGTTATAAGCATGGTGACTATACCTAATAATAATGTAATATATACTTAAAATTACAAATAGATTAAGTGTTAAATGTTCCTCACAAAAAGAATGAGAACTGATGTATATATTACTATTTTATTTAATAATTTCAAATGTATACATCTATAAAAATACATTATATAATTGATCATATTCTACTAAGACTGAGAGAATAGAAACATAAGATGTAAATTTAACCAAGGAGTTAAGAGGGCTGTACAGTTAAAAAAAAAAAACAGAAAAAAGGGATGTCTTAGTGAAGTTTCTATTGCTGTGAAGAGACAGTATGACCATGGCAACTCTTATAAAAGAAAACATTTAATTATTTAATTGGGACTGGTGTACAGTTTCAGAGGTTTAGTCCATTGTTATTAAGGAGCAACATGGTAGTGTGCAGGCAAGCATGGTGCTGGAGAAGGAGCTGAGAGTCCTCCATCTTGATCCACAGGCAGCAGGAAATGAATTGCCTACCACACTCAGCATAGCTTGAGCAAAGGAGACTTCAAAGCCCACCGCCACCGTGACACGTTTCCTCCAACAAGGCCACACCTCTAATAGTGCCGCTCCTGTGGGGGCCACTTCCTTTCAAACCACCACAGTAGATGAAAGAAACCAGAGACAAGCATGTGAAAAGCTATCAGTGCTGAATGAAATGAGTGAAATTGAACCATTATTTCACACAACATTAAAAAGTCAACTCAAAATTGATTAAAGACTTAAATATGAGACTTGAAAAATACAAAATCACCAGGAGAAAACAGGTCAAGTCTTTATGACATTTGTTCCCATAAAGATTCCCTAGATGAGACCCCCAAAGCACAGGCAAGAAGACAAGTATAGATAAGTAGTATTGTGATAAACAGCATGAAAAAGAAAACATCAACAAAACAGGAACAACCTACTGACAGAATAGAAGGAACAATCTGCAAACCGTTCTGCTGATAAGGGCTCAATATCCAAAGTAATAAGAAATGCAAACCATCCAATAAAAATAACATAAGTAACACAGCTTTGAAGTCAGCAGAAGATCTGGAAACATACTTCTCAAAGAAGGCACCAATGACTTATGTGTGTGTTCAGCATGCCCCAAAACAGGAAAAATGCAGAATAAACCCATCATGAGATATCAAATATTTGAACGACTACTGCAAACAAACAACATTAACAACAACAAAAAGATAGGAAGTGTAGAGAAACACCAATCCTTTTACATTACTGCTGAGACCTTAAATTGGTACAGACATGAGAGAAGACAGCATGAACGTTCCTAAAGATCATGAGAATAAAATTACCCCATGTTCCAAGAATTCCACTTCTGCATAGGCACCTAAAGAAAACGAATTCAGTGTGCCAACGATATTGCAGCTCTCCCAAGTTCAGTGCAGCATAATATACAACCTCCAAGAAAGTGACATGCTTAAGTTAATGTGTAGACTATGAAGCTAGACTTGATGGAGCAGGCCCGGGATCCTTGCTACCGAGGAGGTTGAAGCAAGAAGATGGCAAGTTCTAGGCCTGCCTGAACAACTTAGTGAGATCTTGTCTCAAAACTGAAAACCAAAAAGACCCAATGCCCACAGGACTCAGCTATCTGTAATTCCAGAGAACCTGACTTCCTCTTCTAATCCCCGAGGGCACCAGGCACACCTGTGGTATGCAGACATACATGCAAAACACACATATACACACACACAAATTAATAATTAACAAATCTAGAAAATTAATTTCTCACATTCCTAATATAAATAGGGACAGTTGAAATCCTTGATGTCATTAAAATAACCATCTTTTTAAAGCTAAATACCTATTTGATTTAAATATAGAGAAAACAGTTCTTGGACATAGCAAACAACACAATGATCCACTTAATATCAGAGCATTCATTGAGGTGGTTTTGTTTGGGTTTTGCTGTCTCCCTATGTATCCCAGGCTAGCTTAAAACTTGTAACCTTCCAGCCACAGCCTCCTGAGTCCTGAAACTGCAGGTGTGCACCACTAAATCCAGGTTCACGGCTGCTCTTAGAACAAGAGAGATCTTACAACAGTTGATCTTTAGGTTGGCTATCAACACAAAGTCACATGATTCGCTTTTCCAACATAAATAAAGATATTAATTAAATTATTTAGGTGAAAAGAGGGCTATGGATATAGCTCACTGGAACAGCATTTGCCAATCATTCGTGAGGCTACAGGTTCCATGCCCAGGACAAAACAAAGCAAACGCCATAGAGGCAGAAAACAGAATTGCAGCTGCCAGGGTAGGGATGGCAGAAGGGATGGCATTCTAATACCACTTCTGATTCTGTGACAAGCACCAAGACCAAAACAAGAGGAGGAGGAAAGGGTTGTTTTTGTTTTTGTTTTGCTTTGTTTTTCCATAGTTCCGGTTACAGTCCATCATTTCAAGGAAGTCAAGGCAGAAAGTCAGCAGCTAGTCATACCACACATCCATAGCCAGAGCAGAGGGAAATGATGGGTGCACACTGCCTGCTTGCCTGCTTTAATTCAGATGGCTTGCTGGACTCTTCTACAATCCAGGGCCCATCAGGGTGGGTTTTCTGCCTCAATTAGCAATCAGTAATCAAGGCAATCCTCAAAGACATGCCTTAGGGTTAGTATGTTCTAGAAGATCCTTTATTAAGAACCTCTTCCCAGTTGATTTGAGGTTGTGTTAAACAGATAGCCACAACTCGCTGCCACAGACAAGTGACTGTTGATCAAAGGGTCCTAAGTTCCAGTAACACAGGACAAGTAAGTCCTGGGGACAAATGTACAGTTTTCTAAATATAGTCAGTTGAGTCTTCAAAATGTAGTATAGTAATAAATATTAAATGTTTTCACCACACTGTTGAGAAGATTAACTTGCCTATGAAGCGGTTAGATGTGTTCAGTAATTTAACTGATAATTTCTTTCACAGGATATATCAAAGCATCATACTATTCTCCTGAAATTATGTAAAATTTCAAGTTCAGAGAGATGGTTCAGCAGTTAAGAGCACTCACTGCCTTTGCAGAGAACCTGGGTGGGGTTCCTAGCACCTACATGGCAGCTTACAAGCGTCTGTAACTCAGTTCTAGAGGATCTGACATCCTCTTCTAGCCACTGAGGGTTCCTTAATGCATATGGTACACAGAAACCCCAGCAAGTAAATGCAAAGAACATAAATAAAATAAATAATAAATAATCTTTCAAGTATTTAATTTACATTTCTCAGAACTGGGACCTTTAAAAGAACACAAGTCAATGAATTATTAACTTTAACACCCTGGTGTTGAGAAACCAAATGCATCATGAATGGGAATAAGTTTATGAGATATGAAATGTACGTGTTAGACTTAAACACTATCCATCATAATCTCATTAATTCGTGCTTCTATGTTGGTAGCATTATTCCTAGTTAGTCAACATTACACACTGATGTGCATAAAGTGGTTTCCTGACACTGCATGTCATAATGTGTGTCGAAGATTCAGAACAAGAAGACACCTCCCATCTCTGGGAGAGTTTGACAAATAAACCTTCGGGGTCTTGGAAGAGAAATAAATACTGTAAAAGATTATTGGCAACGGCATAATAAATTCAAATTAAGGGCAACACCAATTTCCATTCAACTAGATGATATGGATGGGTTTCAACAATATGTACCATTATCTCAATTTAGGTACCATTTTTAAAAAAGGAATAATTTTCAAACTGTAGTGCTACTGCTGGGGTTGGTGAGGGGTGGGAGAGGGCAAGAGGACTTTTTGTTTTCATTTAATCCAGCATGGAAACTTAGCACAAAGAAACCCCATTCTAGTTCGACAACTTTAGCAAATGTGTTTGCATCTCAGGCTATTGTATAAAGGCGAATAGAAATGTAGATTACCCTGGACAAAAATTTAAAAAATAATGCTCAATACACAGGCAGTCATCCTTGTTTCGGGGCTCATCACTGCAAGATGTTGGTTACTTGACCAAAAAAAAAATTCTATTGGAGACTAAAAAAAAATCTATCAATTTAAAATGTAGCTAAAAAAAAAAAACAGGAACAGAAGTAAACAAACACACAGAAGAGTCCAGAGATTAAAAGTCCTACTTTCCCCCTTCATCTCACATAAATTTATTCTCAGATGGTAAGAGGAAAGGGCCAGTCCAGTCAATGCAGGCATCAGAGCACTGATATTTTTCAAGGAAAAATGTATTAGAGCTTTAGACACCTAGGCAATAGCCTCAAATATCATATCATTTTTTTCCTTTTGCTTAGACATTTGGTCAGAGCCTGAGAATCTCAAAGTAAGGCAGAGGGTCATTTGTATCCAACCTGCAGAAACCTAGGGGCCCTCATCTGCAGGCAGCCAGTCTGAGAATATGTCATTATCAAAAGGGGGCCAGGGAGGGTGCTCTCCTCCTGCTGCCTCAGCCAGGGCCCCACTTCCTACTTAGAGCTGAGGTTTGCAAGGGCTAGGTTGCATTGTTTTCTCCAGTCCTTTCTCCTAATTGTTTCAACCGTGCTAGCTTATACATTGTGCTTGCTTAAGGCCAATAACATGTGGCCTTCCCAGGCTCTCTCTTTTGAGCCAGATAAATACATTATTTTGTAGCAATATGTTTTAGACTGTGATTAGGTCTTATAAAAGGAGATAGATGACCACAGAAGAAAACAAATGAAAGAGAAAGGGCTGATTGGGTCTGAAATTCACAGTTTCTTCACACATAATGATGTAAACATGTTCATTTGATGTAATCATGGTATAACTTGGTTTTTAATGAAGTAATATAGGAATGTGCTGATACACGAAGGGATAAAATGAGACACGGTCTTCTCTGCCTAATCAGATCTATTTCCTCAATGCACGAGGGATGTGCAGCAAAATGACACAAAATTGATTCTCTCTCTTCCCTCTCTCTTTCCTTCCTCCTCTCTCCCTCCCTCCCTCTCCCCTCCTTCTCCCCCTCTCTCTGTCTCTCTGCCTCTCCTTCCTCTCTCATCTCTTCTCTCTTGGCCATTTGCAAAATATATTTGAATTGTTTCATTTCAGCCAAGAAACTATACTCAAAAGTTTGAAGTTCTCTCTTGTCATATGCAGAACAATGGAGCATAGATCATCAAACTGAGAGGAATAAATCCCAAGCGCCACTGATGTTGTTAAAAATGAAGGAGCATTCCATAAGAAGGAAAAAGAGAGAGTCAGAAGATGAGTTTTACACAGGCACACGGACAAATCCAGAACAGTCACAGGCTAATTAACTGACTTCAAAAACAGAACCAAAAGCTCCAGGGTCAACTTTACATAGAAATATTTACTTTTTAATTCAATATAAATTCTTATGAAACCAAGACAGTCTGGTTTTTCCAAAAATAACTACTTTGTCTAAGATCGATTTCTTAACAAAAAAAAAATTAAAAAGAGAACATTGGCCCCAAATCTCAGCAGCCGGGTAGCATCACTGCTGTCTGTAACATATATACACAATGTTAACTGTGCTTGTAAAGAACATACCAGGATAATGAACAAAAATGACTGGCATCTAACTTTCTTACTTAATGCCATCTACCACTGGCTTTATTTTAAAATCAATACAAATAGATCTGCTATTTACAAATTGCCAGTGATATCGATAGTCATTTATTTAATGACCTCCCTCTTAATGGAACATCCAGGTAAGCCCAACATTGTGCTACGACCATCAACATTATAATTGACATCTTCCTATATACTCAGATGAACGCACTTGAAATTTCGTGAGATTTTCAAATCAGCAATGTACCAAGATGCTTGCTCTGTTTTTTCACCGTAGGGATGCCCAGCCCCCAGTCCCAAGCCTAAGCTTCCAGTGTGCAGATGCTGTTTCATTCAGCGCAGAAAGAAAATGCTGACCCTTAGCCACTGTCGCACAGAAAACAATACAAGTGGAAACTGTGTTCTTTGTCACTGGCGGGAACTTTATTTCTTTCAATATTTGCTGGACTTCAGAAACATGGACCTTCACACTGTGCCAAAATATGGTACATCATAATCCACAAAAACTCATCATCTAAAACACTGTGTTGCACAAGGCATGCCGTGTACTTCAAAGTCATGGTCAGTTCACCATATGCCACTCTAACCACACCAAACACAGCTTCGTGCACATCTACCCTATGCCTCCCATCCTCATTGCACCACAGTGCACCACACTTGTCAAACCACACACCCAACACTACCCAACCACACCACATACAATGCTTCACAATGTCCTCGCATGAGACCCCGAGTGCCACACTGCACACACAAAACACCAATTGTTTGGTTCTGGTTCAGTCAGGAGTGAAGGACCAGACATGTTGAGATTCAAAGGCCTCTCTTCCATAAAATACTAGCCTATCCAGAAATCACTGTAACCAAAAAAAAACTAGTGTGTGAGAAGAAAAAATAAAAAAATAAAAAAAAGCAAACCTATGTCCTGAATTCTGTGAGTGGTCCAGAGGAACTTTGAGATCCACTTCTGGTCTGTCGCCCAGTCCCTGTTCTCTGACCATAAAGCATTTGTGACAAGATGTTCCAAACCTTATTTTTTTTTTAAATCTGGTATCCTGGCCACTCAATGAGAACCCATCAAGTCTCATTTATGATTCCTAGGAATTTCTCCCATACCTGCCACACAATACCAATTCAAAAAATTTCCATTGAATCATTTCCTTGAACAGTGAGATTAATTGACTGTTACAGAAGTGATAAAACATATAATTTCAAGATACCATACTCTTAAGAAGTCTATAAAATTAAATAATATTGTTCAGGGACTTTTCAAGCCCTTGCTCCCTCATTCATTTTCATTCTTTTTCAAATTTCATGGGAAATTCTTATGGCACTCAATTCCAAACAGAAGTGTGCAACAGACTTCATATTAAATAAAAGTATATATGCTGTGATTTAAATGTGGAGTAAGTTTTTGATCAGATATGCACACAGTTCTTTTCCTTGTCCTTCACAGCGTAGAATTTCTAATGATGTATAAAGTTGGGGAAACCATAAACAGACTCTCTCCCATATGCTATCGTTTTCTTTAATTACAGTCCTATTTGGTTTCTTAATGAAGTAAAAATAAAATCCAATATATAAATGTTATGACATTTAGGGAGATTTAATTCATGTTCTCATCCTGTGATTGATTTTCCTTGATGAAGAATTAAAGCGGGTTAAGGTCTTTAAAACCAAATATATCCTCAGCCTCTGAACATATCACTTTCCAAATAATTGTATTTTCTTTTTTCTCCAAAGCCACTCAAGTATGGCATTTTATAGCTCCTGGGAGGCCATCATTCTGAGCACAGGTATCTTCATGGAAATTCGATCAGTGTCATTTATCATGCACCTGAACTTGAAAGAAAGCCAACCCAACCTTACTTTCATTCTGAAAGCAGCAACATTGATTCTTATTTACCTTGGGAATATTTTTCTATCATCTTACTGTGTTCATGTCTGGTGTATGAGTTAGCTGATGGAAAATGGACCTGAGGATAATACGTAAAAACAGCTATAGTGAAATCTAAAATTTGGGACATACATTGTGTAGTTTTAATAACGACTGTGTCTACTTTAGCTTGAGTAGTCACTTAGAAGAACAGGGGATGTATGAATGGGTAGGGCCAGATGAGAGGACCGGACTCTCTAGTGAACTTCAACCCCGCTATCAATTTGCACAACTATTCAAAGTACTACTGTAGAAGCTAAGAAACCAGGAAAGCGATGGTGGTGCTTGATGTGATACAAAGAGGCAAAATGGTTTGAATGAGAATGACCCCCATAGATGCATAGATTTGAGTAGTTGGTCACCAGAAAGTGGCACTATTTGAGTGAATTAGGAGGTGTGGCCTTGTTGGAGGAAGTATGTCACAAGGAGGTGGGCTTTGAGGTTTCAAAAAGCCTATTCCAAATGGAGAGTCTCTCTTTTCCTGCTATCTGAGGATCCGGATGTAGAACTTTGAGATAGTTCTCCAGCACCACACATACCTCTATGCTGCCATGGTGCCCCAACATGATGATAATAGGCTAAGCCTCTGAAACTGTAAGTAAGTCCCAATTAAATGCTTTCTTTCATAAGAATTGCCATGGTCCTTTTGGGAACCTGTTCCCCATGCTGGATTACCTCATACAGCCTTGATGCAGGGGGAGGAGCTTGGTCCTACTTCATCTTGATGTGCCATGCTTTGTTCAAGCCCATGGAAGGCCTGCCCCTTTTGGAATGGAGACAGAGGAGGAATGGATGGGGAGGGGGTAGATGGGACTCATGGGGAGGGAATGGGAGGAGAGGAGAGAGGGAAAACTGTGATTGGCATGTAAAATAAATGAGGAAAATGTTAATTAAATAAAACTTTAAAAAGTAAAGCTTTTTTAAAGTGGTTTTTTTTAAAAAAAAGAATTGCCATGGTCATGGTGTATCCTCATATCAATAAATCAGTGACCTTGTCAAGAGGTGTATGAAGAGGACAGAAAGACAGCTTGCACTAGTCACACGATCTCTTTCCCAATCCAAGGCATAGTAGTTTAGAGAAACATAGAGTGGGAGAATGAGCTTTGTTGAATCTACCATAGCTAAGACCCAGCTATTGAAAAGTTCAATTTCCAAGACTCCAGAAGGGTACCTTACTCTAATTCAGACCCAGAAACCCCAGTCTTCATGCCTTTGCATGAGACTTGTCAGTCTATGGTCCACACTACTGTCCAGCAAACTATATATAGCATCTCCAGGCTCCAGAGACTTCGTGGTGGACACTCTGCCCAGTGCCATGCCTCAGCAGCCCAGACTTCACATTAGCTGAACCATGAGGCTGGAAAAACACTTCCCAAACTCTGTTCCTACCCCACTACTACCTTAAATCTAGTTTCCCAGACTTTGGGACTCTTCCACTTCTAATGAATGGCCTTACCCTTCCCTAGTGCCAGTACTGGTTATCTAAACTTCTGGCCTATTTTATTATCGAACAACCTTTGGGAATCCATCCAGGATACAGGCTTCTGGAAACATCAGAATATTCAGTTAACAGACCCACCCAGATAGATCCAGGCTCCCTTGCCAACCCTTCTCATGACTCTTGTAGACTATTGACAGACAGCTCATGGCAGATGGGATGAGTATTGGAGGGTCTTACCAGACAAAGCAAATCTACAAAGACTGGAAAAATATTTACATCTACCAATAAAGAATATTAATGTATACCCATAGAGTCCAGAACAACCAGGGAAACCAAAGAAACAAAACAAATTACCAATGACCAATCATATAGAAATGAATGTATGTAAACTGCCTGACAAAGAATACAAATATCTGTTTAAGGGAGCTTGGCAAACTTCAAGAAAATTCAGATAAACAATTCTGTAAAATATAGAAAATTTTAAATGGCTACAATGAGAAATTAAAGAGATACTAAAATGATTTTTAAACTCAAAGACTGAGGCTAAAAGACATAATGAATAAAGTGAAAAATGCAACCAAAACCAACAACAGCAGAACTACTGAAGTGTAAAAAAGAATCTATGGATTTTGGTTATTTGAGATTATATAATCAGAAGGATAAAAAATGAAAAGAAATAGAGAATACTTACAAGATTTGTAGGAGTTCAAAAAAGAAAGACTTTT
>LOJH01009306.1:7981-25806 GCA_001685095.1 Ellobius talpinus
TTAAAAACCACTTATGAGTGAGTACATGTGATAATTGTCTTTCTGTGTCTGGGTAATCTCACTCAAAATGATGTGTTCAACATCCTTAGTCATCAGAGAAATACCAATCAAAACAACTCTGAGATTCCATCTAATTTTGTTTTCTAATGCACTTTACCAATACAGAAGTAATTGAATTTCTACAAGGTTATTATTTAGACAAATATTCTCTTAGGTTTACTGTGTGGCATGCACAATAAGGTTGGATCTAGAATGTTTCCCCAGATGCCTGTATGTTAAAGGCTTGGCTTGTCAATGGTGCTATTGGGAGGTATGGGTAATTTCAAGAGATTGAGTCTCATGGGTGTCTTTTAGGTCATTGAATATCCTTCCTTAAAGGAAATGTAGGGACTAGAGCACATTCTGTCTCTATCTCCACAGGCTTACTCTAACATATGCACTACCATGATGTTATATACTACCACAGAACCTGAATCACAGAGACAAATGTTTAGAGTTTGACACTCCATAACTTTGAGTCTAAATAAGCCTTTTGCCTTCTAGGCTATATTGGTGCTTTTACAAGTAACAGAAAATTGCTTAACACCGAGGATAAAAATGTAGGCAGTAGTCCATGACTTGAAATGGCAATATTATGAAAATATCTCTTATAATCTAAGACCCCACAATCAGAATTAATAATATACTTGGAGGCCACTTAAGACTGCTAGCCTACTTTGTCCTCAGCCTGTTTGTTCATCCTGCCTTTAAGAGAACATTGGGACAATGAACCTTACTTGCCTTTTATTTTCCATGTAAACAGTCTTAGGTCTGGTCTCTTCCTGACCCAAGTAAGGCATATGTGTTTATATGTGTGTTCTGATAACAATTTGTTGAAAACAGAAAATGCAAAAAGAAGTCTTAAAAAGGGAATATCCACCATGAATGAAGACAACATATAGACATTGTTTGATAAACAGTGATATTTGTTATCTGTGTCAGTTGGACTTAACTGCAGTCAGTGACTTAATACCTTGTAAACTCTATTAAACATTCCTGTAAAGTATCCTTCTTCCTTTCCCCCATGTAACGTATTTTGTGGGGCTCAATAAAAGAGAGAGCAAAGCCCTTTGTTAGGGGAAGGGACATAGGGACAGACACAGGCATTGGGACAGACTGACAAGACAGTATTCAAGCAGGCATGGACTTTTACTATAGACAGACATGAACAACAGAGGACACTGGGAAAGTAAAAAAGAAAATTCTGATCTGGACTCACTCTTGGTTATGTAAGACCAAGAAAGGCTATGATTTCTTTCCTTAATGTGTCATTGATGCATTATTGGGGACTCTGAATTTAATATTAGTGTTTTCCAAAAGACACTTTTTGATGATTTATGTGAAAAATCAATGCATTAAATGCTTACAATAAAAAGGCTTAGCATTTAAAATGCACTTTCAAAGGACGCATAAAAGAAAGTGAATAGTTTAAAGACAAAAGAAACCTTAGATATTAATAACATTTACATAAGCATTTCCTTTTCAAGGTTCTGAAGTTCAGCAAATTTAGAATGTTCTTCCTGTTTTTATTTTTGTTTCTTCACTTTAAACTTGCATTTGAAGTCAGCAGGTATAGTTTTGTATAAAGTGCAAAATTCAAAACCAGAAAATAACATTTTAAGTAGACTACCCTTGAAATATTATCTTGTCTTGGCCATTAGTAGTTAATATTTTATTTCAATAAGAAAAGACATTGGTTTGTGATGTTACCAAGCTCATGATTTAGTGGATGTGGAAAAATGTTAACAGCAAAAGTGAATATTACCTGAAAATTCAAGTGAAAAATATTTTATATAAAAATAACTGAGTCAACACTTTTGAATTACTTATAAAACACACTTCAACTATTACTTGACAAATAAAATATTAAAAACAGTAACAACCTATAATTAGAAAAGAAATTTTGATTAGAATATTGGCAATAATTTTATACTAATTTATCACAATGCCTTTATTTAAAGATCTGATAACTCAGTTTGTTGCTGTTAGACAATGAAGGTAGGTGATGACAAACTATCAACTCATGCTAAGTGACACATGGATGTGGTTGTGTGAATGAGAATGATCA
Organism: Ellobius talpinus; assembly: GCA_001685095.1. Taxonomy (NCBI): domain Eukaryota; kingdom Metazoa; phylum Chordata; class Mammalia; order Rodentia; family Cricetidae; genus Ellobius; species Ellobius talpinus. The sequence goes on from LOJH01009306.1 coordinate 10,089, forward strand.
CTGCTGTTAATAATCCTTTTGTACACTGTAAAGATTTGTCACTTGAACTCATTTAATAAAGCCCTGATTGGTCAGTAATCAGGCAGGAAGTATAGACAGGGCAGCCAGACAAGGAGAATTCTGCGAAGAGGAAAGGCAGAGTCAGAGAGCCACTGGCAAATGTAGAGAAGCAAGATGAGAATGCCATACTGAGAAAAGGTACCAAGTTACATGGCAGAAAGAAAATAGAATTATGGCTTATTGCAAGTGTAAGAGATGGTTAGTAACAAGCCTGAGCTATCTGCCAAGCATTTATAAATATTATTAAGTCTCTCAGTCATTTATTTGTGAAGCACCTGGGTATTTAGGAATAGGTTGGTGACAGAGAAATGTCCATTTACAGATCACAATAGGCTCATATATTTGAATGCTTAGTTGCCAGGAAGTGGCGCTATTTGAAACACTTGGAAAGATTAGTGGGTGTGTCCTTGTTGGAGGCAGTGTGTCATAAGGAATGCACTTTGAGGTTTCAAAAGCCCATGCCAAGTTCAGAGGTGATCTCTCTGCCCAAGAATCATGATATGTCTCTCAACTACTGCTACAGCATCTGTCTGCGTGCTGCCATGCTCACCATCATAACCATAGACTCAACCTATGAAACTATAAGCAATCCCCCAACTAAATGCTTTATTTTATAAAAGCTGCCTTAATTCATGGTGTCTCTTCACAGCAATAAAATAATGACTAGCACTGTACTTTGATTAATACATACATATATATAAATCTTAATAAAAGCATATATATATGCTCTTAAAATGCTGCATAGAGATAATTTTTATCATATCCTTTACTGTGCTTCATTTTTCTCTTTTTAACAAAAATTTACAAATATACAAAACAAGCAGAAAAAGCAAAAAGATAAAAAAATACTATACCAAATCAATGCAAAACCACCACCAATAATAGCATACCAAACAAAACTCATTTAGTGTTGGTCAAATATTCTCTTCATGGGACTATCTTTGGAATGTGGTTGGTATACACAGCATAACTCCTTTGGAGAAAATAGATTTTTCCTCACTTAGATTATATAAATTGCTAGTAGTTTCTTAGTTAGGGGTAAGGCTTTGGCTCTGATTTCCCTTCTCTATTCTGAGATTTTCATCTGGCCTAAACTTGTACAGAACTTGTGCATACTGTTCCGGTCTTTGTGAAGTCATATGTATATCAGCCTGTTGTGTCTGGAAGTAATTCACAACTTCTGATTCTCCCTACCACAATATTTCTCCCACTTCTACTCTTAAGTTATCTGAGCACTTGATGGAAAGACTCTTATGAAGACATCATATCTAGGATTGAGTGCTCCATAGTCTTTCAATCTCTGTTTATTTTCCAGTTGTGGGTCTCTCTGCTAATTGGCATCTAATGCAAGAAGAAACTTTTCTGATAAAATTTAAGCACAGATGCATGATGCATGAATATAACAATTAGTATATTTACTGTTTTGATCGGTTAGCAGAAGAATAATCATAGGATTTTCCCTAGGGCCCATGACCTACCAAATCTCAGGTTCTTGTGCTTTAGTAGTTTCTTGTATTGGATCTAATTTTGTAAGATGTACCCAATTTTTTTTAAAAAAGCCAGCAAAAAATTCATGGTTGGTTACTCCCATAGTATCTGTACCACTATTGCACAAATAAATCATGCATTCAGGCAAATGCTGTAGGGTTGTAGTTCACAGAAGTCATATCTGGGTGATATTGATGACTCCTGTTCTCCTCCTGTAGAGTGTACCATACCATTCTGTACGATAAACACTAGTCAATAGAGGTAAAGCTTCTAGTTGATCACCAAGTTGATTTCTCTATGTTTAATGACATAAGTAATTATTGGTTTTAGCAATAGGGCCTTATCAGGTTGTGGAAGGTAAACAATAACTATGTCAAAAGCCTCTGAGGTATATGAGGGATTATGGGACTCCTTTGGGCAATGACTCAACAAGATATACTTCATTCCTTGCCCTGGACGTTTTAGTTGGTATCCTAGATGTTTAGTTGGAGCATTGTACAATGACTTCCATTTAAATTTCCTTAATACATGCATACATACATACATAATACATATTAGGATGACTCTGCAGTAGTAGGTTAGTCAGGAAAAAGAATATAATGTTCATTGTATTAATAGTTTGAAATTTGTCAGGATATTTTATGTGTGTGTATGATGGACAAGGGTATAAATTTCTATGTTAAAATAAATATTTAAAGTCCTAGATGAAACTCCTTGGGTTCAGAATGGCTGTTCTAAGTAGACAGAAGTTTGTTTAGATGTATAGACTTTGTGCCTGTGCAAGGATTTGTGTGAGTGGCTTCCTAAATCTAGCTGTATGAGATCTATTTTATTTACAAATTAATCAAAATAAAGTTATTTTATAAAAACAATAGAAATTATATTTTAAAAGTTTAAAGCTTAAAAGAAACAAACCCCACAAAGATATAAGAAAATGTAATACCAGTTTTTTTAATTCTTACTAGCACATGTTCAGTGTTCCTACAAGCTGAAAATTACTGAATGTATGAGTTTATATGACGATCTGCTTGCTTGTGGTTAGTATTAAAGTGAGATAAGTTTAAATGCCAATGGCAAATATTATAAACAATGTTAAGTAAATGATTTGGGGAACTTCTAGGCCCAATATTCATTTTCAATATCTTGAAGAACACATATATTTTATCATAGAGATTTGACTGCACCTCACTCATTAATTTGAAGTTCAATTCTGCTTAAGAAAACAATAATGAAACAATTCTATTTTATATGGGTTCATCTTCCCTCCATTCAATTAGTCTTTTTTGGCAGAAGTTGCTCAACCTATTGACAAAATATTATAAACATAGCACTACCTACCTCAAATATGTCAGATTTAGGGAAACCTTTTGAAAAGTTCTTTTTAGAAGAATTAAGTACATGAATTAATGTAGCATATGTAACCAGTAACCCTAACTTTCAAGAACTATGAAACACCATTGCAAAGCTGGCCCATGCATATTTCTAAAGGTTCTAAGTTGATATGGATTTCAGAGAGCCAGAGAAGGAGCCTCACCACCAGCCACACTATGAATGGAGGGAAAAGCACAGCTGGCAAGGGGAAATTAGCACCAAGAAGGACCTATGCACCACCTCTGTGAGGAAGCCTGTGATGCAAGCTCTTGCAGAAGATGATGACTTGGGTCTTCTCTCTGTGTCATTCTATGCTGTTTTACCTGCCTCTCCCCTTCTGTTTTCAGCAATGCTAATTCACTGACTTACATACCCATGCTGTAGACATTTACTAAGAAATTGTTTGTAAATAGTTGTCATGACTATTATCACTTGGCCACCACTAACAAAACCCAAGCCCTAACACCAATAAACCAACTAAGTGTATTAATAGCCAAACAGAACATGCAGCTGTGCTGATCAAGACCGTTGAACTATCGTGTCAATAATTCAGGGCTTCCCTGGAAAACATTCTGTGTTAGATGATTTTAGAGGTATACATCTGGTGTGGGAGTTCCTTCTGTCCATGTGCTGCTTTTATTGGTATTATTTTATGAATAAAGAACTAGCTTGGCCTATAGCATGGGAGAAGGAAGGAAGAGTCAGAGAGATGCAATGGAGCTGCCGCCAGAGATAGATGTGCTAAAATTTTTGCTGGTACGCCACGAACTTGTGTGATCCACAGATTAATGGAGATGGGTTAAATTAAGATGTAAGAGTTAGCCAATAAGAAGCTAGAACTAATGGGCCAAGCAATGTTTTAATTAATACAGTTTCTGTATGATTGTTTTGGGGCTAAGTGGCCAGGAACAAACTAGAGGTCTTTTACTAACATCCATCCAGTAGGCAAATGTTGCTGAGACACTTTTAAAGATAGCTGGGTTCAAAGACCTCAAGTAAAGGAGAAAGGTTTTATGTAAAGGGTCTATACTTTATATTACAGCAGGTTATAATTCTAAGTCTCAGAACTGAATAATAGTATAAATCAATGAACAAATAATATGTTTTAAAACCTTATGGGAAATACCCATAGAATTTCTTTGGACTTTTAGTCTATTCAGTCCATCTTCATAAAGCATCATAAGCTTGATGCTCACATTTCCAGATTCTTGGAAGTCAAACCTTTAAGTGACAAGTCAATTGGGGTCTGATTCTGGACCTTAAATGATGTCATTTTTTTCCCTGTGCCTTTATATGGTCAAAGGAGTAAGCCATGTTTGGCAAGTCAGTGTGTTCTAGCAGGACTACTCCTAGTCAGAAGCTCTTCACTCCAGCAATCTACTCACATTCCCAAGGCTCCTCTTGTTGTTGGGAGTTCTAAGAAGCCCCATGTTGGGTGAAAAATATTACCAAGGAAATTGTTCCTTTACTAAAAGAAGTCTAAAGAAGATTCAATAATAAATTTAAGGTCAAATTATTTAAAGTTTGAGAGAAAAGAAACAGTGAGGGCCTTCTGTCTTGGCACCTACAGGGTAAAAGTATACAAGACAGAGGATGCAATAGAGATATTTGAGGCAGGTTAGCATGCTCAGCCATGGAAGTCAGTAAGCAGTAACAGAAAATTAACATGACTATATGGGATAAAGTGGTAGCTTTAGAGAAAGCCCAAAATGTAAGGGAAATCTATGTTCAGAAAATAAGAAGAAAAGGAAGAATTAAAAGTCCTTTATGAGTTAGATTTCAGAACACCAGGCAGGCTCTACAGGGCTATGTGATGGATGCTCCACAAGGCTCAATACCAAGGGTGTGTTTCTAGGAAAGGGCATTATCTCATTAGGGGATAATTATTTATCTCTTCTCTTTAGCGTGGATTTAGGCAAAACAATCACCCTTGAAGCTGGAGCAGGAGCACCAAGCTGCATGAATATATTTTCAGCCACAACCACATAAAGAAACCAGAAGGAATGGGAAGTGGAATGAAGACATATAACCTTGAAACCTATCCCCAATCATGTTCTTTCTTCAGCAAGGCTCCACCTCCTAAAGATTCCTCCTGAACTTTCATGAACATTGCCACCAGCTGGGGACAAAGTGTTCAAAGCCATCAGCCTACGGGTATAGTTTGACTAAAACTACAAACACACATACACATACCTTCCTAGATCACATGTGGTATAACACCGTCAAAACAGTTTCTGAAGCTGCTGAATAGGGTTTTCTAAGGAAGTTGTGTTAAGGAAGTGCTGTGCATCCTACTGAAGGCTGTCATGGGAGGGTAACTCTGAAGCACTGACAAGTACCTTCAGGACAGGAATTTATGTATTTTTAAGTAGAAGAAAATGCTTGCATATGGTAAGTTCTAATTTAATGTTTGAGGGAAAGCATGAATAAATAATTCAATCCTCATTGCAGTAATCTTGTTTTACTTATCTCTGCAGCATTCCAACAAATTCTTCCTCCCATTATTGATTCTGTAAATATTTCTTAATTGGATTCTCGAAGCAAACACCGACTTTCTTTGTGCATGTAGCATTCAGATTGGCAAAAATACACAAGCATCAAGGGTACTAAATGTAGAGAATTATATATTTCAGAAGTTCCATATGTAGATAATTTCCATCTCACATTCTTTCAGATAGCAAAAAGTTGATAGAAAATAAGAGAGATCTAGACATACAGGTTTTACAGTTTATATGATTTATTAATGTACTGGATCTAGAGGTATTTGAGGTTAGGGAGAAAAACAGCTACTCAGTCTATGGAGAGAGGAGATGGTGTTTACATTGTTTTCATAAGCACTGCACTAAAAAGTTCCAAACATTATAGGAATTACTTCTGAGCCAAAAGTAAGAACAATGCCAACATAAACACAACTCAATAAAGGCCTTGTGATGCTGGGGACATCCTTTGATCCCGATATAAAAATCATAATGGTGGTTCTCGATTTCATTAAAAATTGTTTCCTGTATTTCACTCACTAATAGGTGAGTTTAGAAATTTTGTTTAGTTGATATTTTAAGTTATAGTAGGGCCAGTTGTCATTTACCTTGTACACTGTTCTGAGGATTTAGAAAAGAACTTCTTCACACCAGATATAATCTTCACTGTATCTCATGCTGTAATGAGTCACCTTGAGTTTCCTACAGGGAAATGCTAAGTGCTAGGAGAGCCTCCAGTCAGCACCAGGGTGTGTAAAAAATCCACCAGTGAGCTGAGTGCTAGCTAGACCTTTCCTATCTGAGGGGGAAAGGAAGGAAAGACAGATGCTTTCTGGTGGTAATTTTCCCTTTTACTTAGCCATGGGAGTATACAGCAATGAGAGTCCTAATTTTGTGATTAAATCCATCTTCTCCTTATGCACACCTTCTTGTCAAAGTATTAAATTATGAATTTTCTCTTAGTTTTCCCATGGCTCCATCTGAAAAGCTGGGAGCTTTCAGGGAGGTTTCTCTCCACTAGTAGAGGCTTCCCATATGTGTAATGGTTAATTAAGCCGAGCCTTTCTATTTCGCAGTTAAAATAAAGGTTCTGATTAAATATACATAAATAACATAATTTAAGAGTGCATTCTTTGTTTTACTTTCATTTCTTTTGGTAAATATTATCTTGGTGTTAAATATTTTAAAATATAATATAAAGTCACGTCAATGCTCTAGAAGCCTTCACGGTAGAGCTAAGAATAAAATGCCGGGGCTGGAGAGATCGTTCAATGGCTAAGAGCATTCGTTTTTCTTCCATAGGAACCTGGTTCGATTCTCAGCACTCACATGGCAACTCACAATTGTCTGTAACTCCAGTTCGAGAGAATTCTATGCCCTCTTCTGGGTTCTGCAGGGGCTATATGCACATAGATACACATGCTCGTGAAATATACATAAAATGAGTAATTTTTTTTTTAAAAAAAGAACCAAGTGATAGTGGCACACACCTTTAATACCAGCACTTGAGAAGTAGTCGGGTGGATTTCTGTGAGTTAGAAACCAGGCTGGTCTACAAAGCAAGTTCCAGGACAGTTAAGACTATAACACGGAGAAATCCTGTCTCTTAAAAAAAATGAAACTCCATCTTTTAATCGAGTTGCATTTGTATTTTATGTATTTTATCAAGAGATCTTCATTACCAGAACAAGCTCTTTAAACAGCTTGCTCATTTGCCGTGTTTATAATGAGCACATATTCATGAGCAAGGAAGAAGATGTGCTCACGTACACAAGGATTCGTACCACTGAATTCATTGGTCATGTGGGGAGTACATGGAGGGTAGGGGTAAGCCTGACTTCTGTACACATTTATGAAGTATAATTTTGCTTGCTAAAATTAAAAAGAAGATTTTTATAACATAAATGACTACATGGGATTTATGAGGCCAACATTTTAAGCAACTATTAAAAGTGCACAACTATGTGACACTCTGCCACACTCACTGACGAGGACTGAAATGTTGAGACCTGTGTAGTAAGATAATAATTATTGTTTCTCTATTTGAATAGAGAAGCAACAGCCCCACACTTTAGGCTTACTTAATTTCTATCTATATGCAACGTGAATGAATGTTAATTCCTACATAAGGTAGAGGGAGCCAGTTACCTTTGTTTATTGTGAGAAAGCATATGATTTGGATGCTTTACGATCTCAAGTTTGTCATATGACAGGGTTCATTTTTGTACCATGTGGTAAGAGAACAAGAAAGTCAGCAGCTCGGTCTGCTGACACTGCAGCAAAACATGGTTTTAATTAACTCATACAGAGGACACATTGAGGAAAAAGTGACATTTCATTGAGGAATATATTATTAAACACAACCCTCCTTGACCCACCGCTACAATAGTATGAAAACTGTAACCGGGTTAGAGACTCTCTCGGTGTCCTTTAACCCAGGGGCATATGGCTCATTTGCACAAACATTTATTTAAGGACTTTCTCAGTACCTTGACATCTGAGTACTGAGTATCTTCATGTTCTCTCAGAGAATAAAACACTGATCTTTAAAGAAATTAAGGTAAGGGTCACTTATTTGCCAGGAATTGTATAGTGATCGAGCAGAAAAGTTTCCAATTATTAAATTAGTAATAGGTTACTCGAAGTGTTTTATTTCTGTTCAAATGGTTTCTTGGGGAGGGGGAAACATGATTTGCCTTGGTTTTTTATCAGTTGTCTGTTGAAAGTTAGTATTAATTATTATTCAAACTTCCATGTTATTTCGGGCTACTGTCCACTGTGGCTATAAAGGATACATTGATTCTAGAAAACCATCAATGTCCTTCTCACCGTGGTTGTCCTTGTACAACTTATGTAACTGTGAGATCCCTGCAGCCTTTAACATCTGCAGGAAACTACTTTCTAGTTTCTAAAATTCTTCCAAAATACATCAATCTTTTACCCTGGGATTTTGTACACATATCAATGATGCTTCATTTATGGTGCAGTAATTATTTAAATGTCTATTCTCTATAAAATATACATGTTTTCTACCTTTGCTGGAGTAAGTAAAAATGTATTCATCACTTACACTATTTATTGAATTAATATATTCATGAATTAGAGCATATGAAACAGGCAAAAGGGAGCTAATAAAACGCATTCATGAAAAACATTTTTCTTGTATATTGTTTATACTGTCACAATGTTTGAGACATTTAGTGTATGACAAGTCACTAACGTTTGCACAGCTTTGTTAATAATAAACATAGCCAAATTTGTAAGTTGCTGAATGCCTGACTGGTTAGATAACCTAAAATTGCCATTAGTAATCACAAGGCATGTAACAACAAGGGCTTGAAATTCTATTGCAATCCCATTAAAATAGGAGAGGCTAATGTTTGAGTAACTGAAATAGAAGAGAGATTATGTTGAACAGGAACTTCTTAATAATCATTACAAGTTCATTTACAAAGTGAACTACTAGGAAACTCTTAAATATATTTTGCTTCCTAATTTCCATGAAACAAACTGGTATTTGAATTGAACACTGACAAAGCCTACACTCTACAGTCAGGCAAATCCGAGTAAATTATGGCTTAATTTAAATTTCTGGCCATTTCAATACTTTGGATGTTACAATTTCATTATGTGCAAAGAAATAAACTGTAGCCATGAACTCAAGCAACAAACAAGCACACGTGGCTTAGAAGGAGAAACATCACCGAGGACATTCAGTACTTCCTTAATCTTGCTTTCATGACTAGGTTTGTGGTGGAAGTCTAAACCATTCTTTGTATATATTTCTCTGTCACTTCCAACCACATTTAAAAGGATTAAAATAACATACTGAAATTACTGAGAGACAAATAGAGGAGAGACTGGTAAGGGTAAATTTTACTGTTTCATATATTAATTGAGTCACCAAACAATTTTCAGATAATTACTTTCCACTAGAAACAAATGATGATTGGCAAGAATTTAAGAGTTTCTAGTGTGTGTACATGTTAGTTTGTAACATAGCTATTCATTGCTGTGTTACAAGCCACGGGTATAAGTCCAGTCATATCATAACAGCTGTTCATTTAGGCCGTTTACCTCCATCACATTTTCTTGTGTTTCCAGGTTGTCACACAATTAACCTGAATGGGACAGATCTTCTACTAATGGCAAGAGAATGAAGGAACTAGGGCCAGCAGTCATTTGTCATTAGCATCCTGCATGGATACAAGAAAAGTGCATAAGTCTGGAATAGTTGAAAGTATAGGAAGGTTATTGGACAGTATTGGGGGAGGGGTGGGTGTTGTGAAAGCAAAAATGGACAAGCTGCTTTATGAAAGTCTGAGAAGTGCCTTTGGTGCCCTGTGAGTGGCAATGAACAGTGCAGGAAATGTATATTTTAGGATGCTACACAGAGAAGGATATGATGCTTGCAGACTTGAACTCAGAAGCATGAAAACATTTACAGGGCAATTTCCAGTTCGTGTAATAGAGGCCAGATATGTGAATGAGGCAAGTGGCTATGGGAAAGGTCAGTGAGAATGTTAGAGACACAGAGGAGCTCACGCTGGACCTATATATATATATTCATGTCCATTCCAAAACCTTTGTTGAGTCCAATATAATCTTTGGCCTGTGTACTAACCAAGATGTAGAAAGGCCAAATAAAACCTAAGAGAATCTCTGTCTAATAGAGAATAAAAATGTTGGCATCACAGGTTGGCATATTCATCATGGTACCAGATTCTATGGCTTTATACTTTCCAACTTCTCTGTAATTGCTAAGAATGAACACTTTCCTTACATCAGCCTAACCTACTGTTGACCCTCGACTTCCTTATTACTCCCCATCCCAGTCATCCAGAAAAGTCTTCCTAGAGACTTACATAGCAAAGACATCACACTGATTCACAGCCCTCATCCAAAACATATCTTTTCTTCAGTTTATCCTTTTTAATTTACCATTCTCTGCTCTTAACATGCACCTGACAATATTTCCCTAATACATCATCTATGTTTATAAAACTCATCATTCAAAGCAAGCAACTTGAAGCTTGCTCATTCTTCCCCATATGCACCATTAGGTGGTAAAACTGTTAAGAGGTATCACACACCAAAATTCCCCAGTCTCTGACTCATCCTGGATCCAGAACGCACTGATGCAGTCACAGTGCTGGTAAGATGCACACCCTCATGTTGGGAAGTATAAATAATAATGTCTATGTTCAAAATCACTTCCCTTCCTGAACTTTTGTCCTTCCTATAACCCCAATTTTTAATTAACATGCACATTTTACAACTTAAAAACATTGAATAGGAAATGCCTATAAGGAAATTTTATTTTCTTTAGTTTTCACTTTTATTTTTTAAAGTAAGGATAATGTAATTTTAATACAAGATTGGTGATAACAAAAAAATAAATTATATTGGAAAGAAAACTAAAGCAATATGTGGAATGAGGCCTGGGAGATGTCTGGAAACAAAAGGATAGATGAAGACCCACAAAGAGCATACATCAAAGGCCTGTATTTACTCAGATCAAAGTTAAAAACATTTGTTGTTCAAATGACATTATTAAGAAAGGGAAAGGCAGGCTATGGCATAGGAGAAAATATTTGCAGCAAATTTATCAAGCAATAAATTTGTATTCAGAATATATAAATAACTCATAATTCAATAATAGAAGGTTAAAAACAATCCATAATAAAATGAAAGAAAGATTTTATATAAGAAAAATATAAATATCTATTGGGCACATGGAAATATCATTAGAAATGAGAGTAATGCAAACTGAATCTCTACAAGACAACAAACATTTATCTCATGCTTTTCCAGGCCAAGGAAGCAGGTATGTCTCAAACTGGTGGCTCAGAACAAACTACAGGAGACAGACACACTGTTGCTAGGGAGGCCAGGCTCAACTGAAGTTGCCCGGTGAAGTTTTTCTTCCAGACGTTCTCTGTAGATCTCTGAGCTAAAAGGCTAAAAGACTCGGGTTTCCAAGGCTCCTGCCAACATGGCCTCCTGGCAACTGGAATCTCCTAGAGTGTGCATTTGTGTGAATGGTTCAGTTAGACAAGTTTCCTACCCAAAGCTATTCTTATCAGAAATTAGAAGTAAATTCTTAAATCTAGAGTTATATCCAAAACTAATTAACATATCAAACACTGATAATATCAATATTTGGGAGCAAATAATTATAACTTACTCCAAAATGCTGGAAAGTGGATCTAAAAGCAAACTGCTGAAAGGGTCATAGACAGCCATCTTGTAGGCTACAGACTCTGATACATTGTTGGATTTGATCCACTGGGATGTTATTTTCTTATAAGGCTACATTTTTGTCAGGTGTAGAATGGGACCTATGCAAGTAAGTTTGGAAGTATATAGCTCTCTCTTGTTTTCCAAAATAGTTTGGTTAATTTGGATGTGGAATGTACCTCATATATTTTATATAATTTACCAGAAAGTCAGAATTTGCAGAAAATTCAGACTCTGTTGATGGTGTGGATATTTATATTTTAAAAAAGGAGTAAATACATAGAACTGGAGAAACTGCTCAGCAGTTAAGGGCATTTGCTGTTCTTTCTGAGGACCAAAGTTTGATTCCTAAACAACAGAGTCAGTCGTCAGTGGATCTGATACCCTCTTTTGGCCTCTGCAGGCACCTGCACATGAGCACAAATACACACACACACATAAAAATGAAAATAATTCATATAAAGCTATTAAATGTAAATCTAGTCATACTATCTACTTGAATTTGTGTAGATTTGGGCAATTTGTGTCTTTCTTTGACAAACTTAATTTTATATTGATTATTTTTTAATTATTTTAGTATCTGTTCATAATATGAAAATAGTGACATTTGAGACCACTGATCAGTGTCTTCTCTGTTTTTTTTTTTAGTTTTCTTCCTTTGACACGATCATCATTTTGAGGCTAGATCAACCTGGTAATTCCCTAGGCTCAGCCTCCTGGGTACCTGAATTAGAGGCTCATGTCAATGTCTTCTTGAAAAATTCAAACTAAAACATTACTAAGTATTTACCTGTTCAAACAGCTGGTCTTCAATTTTGTTGTTGTTGTTGCTCCTTCTTGCTAGTCCTTTTAGGGTATTGGTGCCTCGCTTCTCTGTTTGCATAATGTCTTAATGTGAAAGAATAGTTCTACAGTCATGATAGGTATCCTCTGGGTGGGTGGCATACTGCTTTCTTCCCCCTCTCAGGCAGTCTCTGGTGAATATTTTGGCATTTTGAGAATTCCCATTCCATTTTGAGTGTGTAATTGTATTCTCTGGCAGTTTTAAGATACTATGTGTCGTTTATTGTTAGAAGCTGGACTACACCATCAGGCTTGCTGAGCTTTGTGCAATCTATAGGTGGTATTCTGCAGATTTCCTAGACTTCTTCATAATTAGTAAAGCTGAAATTAAATGTGCAGGGAATGATTCAAAGAGAGGTGCAACCTGGGCAATTTCTCTTTTACCCCTGTGAATTGATCTCCTCTGGCTTTGCTGCACACACCATGACAGACATCTGGACCTGCTGCAAAGAACACAAACATTTCCAATGGTCAGACACAGTCTAGTCTTTAGCCAGCAAGTTTTCCAGAATTCTGAACTGGCACTCGATACTCAGCAGCCAGAGCTTCTGGGTTCTGCTCATCACTACCACTGCGCCAGTCGCAGCACATTTGGGTCCATAGATGATAACGCTTTTTGAATCCAGAAGGTGAATGAAACACAGACGCAGGCTTTCGTGCAAATTAGTTCTACTTCTAATACCCCTGACTTTATTAAGCTTTGATGTAAGAAGTTTGGTGTAAACACTGTCAAGACAACAGGTTGTTCATGGGAAGACAATAGCTGTGAGTCACCAAAAATTCACCAAAAGGAAACAATGACACCTCAGATCAAACACATAATGGGTCTTCTCTTCCAAACAAATTTAAATGCAGAAATGGTTTGTGTCTTTCCCAAGATTATACAGTCTTGGCTTTTTGAGGTGGCAGCAGATGGTCCGATAGGAAGCGGCAGGACTAAGTGCAGGCAAGCAGCGTCTCATCTCAGGCTCCCTTAGCCATGAAATCTATGAATTTCAGCTTCACGGAGCAACAAGAGGAAAGGAGGCCATGAGGAATGTTAGGGCGAGGCACGGGGACTGGATGCACCTCGTATTTCTCAGCACCAACTACATCCTAAGCGTCTTGTTTCTTACCTTCTGACAAAGAGTGTGTGCTTTTTGACTTTTCTTAAAATGTCACCCATCAAAAAGAGAATGACACTTACACATGCTTGCACTGTCTCATTTAGTTTTAGATCCTTTGTGGCTTGGCTTACAACGTTTTTATTCCTAATTTCCAAGCCCCAGATCCTCAGCCAACGAAGCTTCAGTTCTGACTTTATTTTCCAAATTCTGCCGTTTTTGAAATATAATTTGGGATGATTTCCAGTGCCTTATGAGTTCGAATGTTTTCCTCTTTTGTTTTCCACTGGAAGTAGGGGTAAGACACAGCCATATTGTTTTAGTTGCAAGTATATGTATGCATATCATCAGATGATGTTGTACCAGAAGAAAAACAAATAGAAATAAATATTTGGTGTGTTCCTTTTCAAGAATTTAAAAACAAATTAAATAGGCTGAAATTTTACATGAGCAATAGGAAACTAGGTTAATTTTCTTTGCCTTTGTTTTTTTAGAATAGTATTTTAGAATATATTATAAAAATATATTTTATAAAATATTTATATTTTATATTTTGTTTTATTTATTTTATATGTTTATAAAACATTATAATGGAACTACAAAAAAGTGCCTCATCACATACTCATGTGTCCTGATCACAGGCACATTGCAGCCCTGGCTGATTACTATCTCCTGAAACATTATTCCTAGACTATATGTAGGTTAAGTAGAAAATATAGTCTGTATTTCCCAAGAAAAATAAAATTGTAGTATATAATTAGAATCCAACATGTTTTAAATTAAGCATTGTTAGAGTTAATGCAGATGCAATATACCTTGCTCATATCTCCCCTCATTATCCTTTGTTTTTCTCCCCACTGTCCCAGCAAACAGAAACAAACATGAACAAAAAAATCATTAGGAATCCAGGGATGAAGTTTCATTTAAGGAACGAACAAAATAAATTAAGAACTAGATGGTACTGAGAAGACTGTATGTAGTGGTTGCTCTGACAACAAAGGACTCCCAGATGTTGATCTCATGGACATTTGCTGTGCCAGGTATGGAGATTCCTATCTTCTTACTCCCTGGAAGGCTGAGGCAGCTTAGTGAGCTCAAAAATAGCGTGGGCTACCTGACACTAAATCAAACAAGGAAGGAAGAAGGAAGAAAAGGAGAGAAGGAGGGAAAAAAGGGAAGGGAGGAAGGAAGGAAGGAAGGAAGGAAGGAAGGAAGGAAGGAAACTTACTGCATCTATTCAGTTGATAACAAATTGCCAAATAGACCCTATCCAAAAATAAAATTGGGTTTTTAAATCACTAAGTCTCATGCACAATAATCTTGCAAGTTCTAACAGGAAATACATGATCTCTTTTGAGGTCTCAGTGGAAAAATCTTTACAATGCAGCATTGGAGAGCTTTACCCAGTACATATGCCTTATGTGAGTGCCTCCGGTTGACTATGGTGGCAGCTGGTTATTTACCAATAAGCAGTTTAAACAGAAGTTCATTCGCAACTGCTAAGCAGATTATTCACCTTCCCCTGTCTACCCCGAAGTACTCCGTAGGATGCACAGTGAACAATTACAAATAAATCAATTAGCTAGTTCCAAGATATAATATTTAAAACTTACAACTGAAAGTGTATTCTAAGTATATTCTTGTTACTTTTTCTTATTTTATGATTTCAGATTCAAACCAAAGGTTTTGTGTGAACTAAGAAAATGTTTTACATCTATATACCTCCATTATATTCCCAGCTACAGATGCATAACTTCTTATTTAAAGGTCAAATGTTCAAATAAGTGTCAACTAATTCCTGACATGCTAAATTTGAGGTTTCAGCTTGTTTTTGCTTTTTTCTTTGACTTTATTTTAAAATAGGATCTCACAATGTCCTACAATGCACTATACCATTCATGCTGAGGTCCTTGTATCCGAAATAATTCTCCTGACTCAGCATACTGGGTGTTGAGAAAATAGATGTAAGTTTCCATGCCTTTCTTGTATTTTTCTGAGAACTGTGTTTTTTTTATTGTTTTTATTGAGCTATACATTTTTCTCTGCTATCCTCCCTTCATCTCCCCTCCCTTTCAACACCAACCCATGATCCCCATGCTCCCAATTTACTCAGGATATCTTGTCTTTTTCTACTTC